>VDFB02131286.1:0-29353 GCA_007258455.2 Sequoia sempervirens | reverse complement strand
TCGTCTATTTCATCCTCTTTTCCAGTATTAATTAAATCATTCATTAATTAATATTTCATGTCCTACATAAGGTTCCTAAAGTATTTAATTTAATAATTAAATACTTTTACCTTCTTTCCTCTCTAAATTAAATAAATATACTACTTTATTTAATTTAGTCATGTAACCTTTTGGAATTTAAATTAATTTTTAATTCCTCACTTTCCCTCTCATTGTCACATCCTCCACCTTTTGCAAGTTGGTCTCTAATTCCTCTTAGTCATCTAACTCTCTTCTAATCATAATTAATTTAATTAATTTATGGTTAGGATGTGTCACATCCTCCAACATTTGCCACTTGCTTCTAATCCTTAGTTAATTATCTTAATCATGTGTTTGCACAACCTTAATCAAGATCATTAGCCACATTTAGCATGCCTTTATAGTCAACCTTTTCATTTGCCTTTCTTCGTATTGACTCTCTTTCCCATGAGAATTTTAAATTCACATTTATTCCTCCTAGAACCCCTCTTTCCATGCATCTTCTAGAATCTTTGACATGTCAAATCAAGTCACATGTGGACAAAGACTTCCCTTTTTGGAACCTTGTCTTGTCCATGCGATTCTTGCAAGTATTTGAATTTTTAATTCACATTTATTTCTCCAACTACTTTCCCTTTTCCCATGGAAATTTTAGAGGAATTCTAAAATTCTTAACAAGTCACTTTCATTCTCACTTGGGGACAAGAAGTTCATTTTTTAGGAAATCTTCTCATTCCCTAAGGTACTTGCAAAGTACTTGTCCTTCTTCCACATCATCTACCCTCATTCCACCTCATTTACACATCACCATCCCTAAGCCATCTCACATTCCACATGTAAAGATGTGAGGGCTTGTGAGTTCTCAACTCACCATGGCCCTTCATCTTGACCTTGTTGGATGAATCTCAACCGTTGATTCGCTAGAGAATTCAACTTCCTCTATAAATAGCCCCTCTTTTCCCTCATTTAGGGAATTGATCATTGTGCTAACCAAACTCTTGCAAATTTTTCATTTGAGCCATACTTAGCCAAAACTTGCATTCCTTGCATTCATCATAACATTCTCACCCATTTTCTATCTATATTGCATCTCATTCATACATATTTTTCTATCAAGAGGAACATACATCATGTCAACAATCCAAGGGCCAACCACAAGGTAATATCATTCTATCTATTTTGTTGAGTTTAACTTTTAGCCCTATCTTGAGGTGTTAGGTGTTTAGGTGGTTTCTTGCATGTTTTGTGTTGCTGCTCATTTTTAGAACAACGTTTATTCCTGATCACATTTCTGGAACGCCTGGTGGGACCCACACACGGGTCCTGTTCTTTCACATTTTCTATTTTTTCACTGTTTGCAAGTGCAAGTTGTAGAGGGGTAAACCCAACCTATTAGACAGGTGTCCCTGACCTCCAAGGGTGAACTTGACCTAGCAGACAGGTGAACTTGACCTTCACAGGTGAACCTAACCCAACAAACAAGCGAACCTAACCTCCAGGGGTGAACTTGACCCAACAGATAAGCGCACCTGACCTAGTAGATAGGTGAACTTGACCTTCACAGGCGAACCTGACCCAACAGATAGGCGAACCTAACCAAAAACAACTTTTTCCAGAAGGTAAAAAGTGAAATTTAAGCATTATTTTTTACTGTTTTGAGTGTTTCTAACCCCCTAATGTGTGTTGTTTATGTCTATGCAACCATTTGGTCAGCGTTTGGAGGAAAACGAAAAAGAAATCACTAATAAGTTTCTTGCAGGATTATATATTTTAAAACTTTTATCAGTTGTTGTTTATCATTTTTCAGTAATTTAGGAACATAGGTTAATTAGGGGAAGTCAATTTACCTTGCGTGCCATGTTTTTGGTAAGCTATTGACGTATCCAATCCCCTTGCCCCATTTGGAGATCTTGGGTGATGAGAAATTGTAGCTTTCCTAGTCCTTTAAGTTGCCCTTTTTACTTTTCTTAGCGAGACCTGCTTGGGGATTTCATCACCCAAAGGGATGATCCCAACCACGCATACCAACGGGGTATATAAAGGGGGGAGAGTGAAAGTTGTACCTCAATCCAACTGCATTGTAATGGGCGAAGCGTCAAGATGACATGAAGAGTTGGTCTGAGCCTTTAGTATCTTGCTAGGGTTCCCAACTCATGCTTGTGACGAGTTGGTGTTCATGGTTTGGGCCTCACGTACCGGCTATATATCAAGGAATCCCTAGCAACCATGTTCATCCTAGAATAGAAGACTTTGTTGGCCATACCCATTTCTACTAGACTTAGGATTGTGCTATTTGAACTGTCTTCTTTGTGTGAAACCAATAATTTTCTATTCAGTCAGGTCGGCCTTATCCTTTGAATGTTGTTTGCTATGTTTTGGGTCCTTTGCCTTAGTCTTTTGTCCAAAAAACATGTTCAGATTTGTCCACAGGTGAACTTGACCTTCACAAGCATACCTGACCTCTTGCACAGGCGTACTTGACCTCTGAACCAACCTCTTTTAAGTATGTTTTAGTCAGTTTTGATCAATCGCCAGTCCATAGGTGAACTTGACCTTCATAGGCATACCTGACCTCTTACACAGGTGTACCTGACCTTTGAACCGACCTCTTTTAAGCCTGTTTTAGTTAGTTTTGATCAGTCCCCAGTCCACAGGTGAACTTGACCTTCACAGGCGTACCTGACCTCTTGCACAAGCGTACCTGACCTCTGAACCAACCTCTTTTAAGCCTGTTTCAATCAGTTTTGATCAATCCCTAGTCCATAGGCAAACTTGACCTTTAGGGGCGTACTTGACCTCCAGAGGTGGACCTGCCCCTTGAGCAATCAGTTGCGTCACTTGTTTCATCTAACTGAACTCCCGTTTCATCGTTTCGAGCACACATTTTTTGTTTGTTTTGAGTGACTATTCACCCATTCTGAGCATTCATCTCCCCATTTTGAAGGCCCTTTTCCCCAATCGAACAACCATTTATCCGTTTAGAGTCATCATTTATCCAATATGAGTATCCATTCATTCTTTCAGACTACCGCTCACCATAATCGTTCTTTTGTTCTGATAGTCGTTCTGTCGTTTCAATAACTGTTCCTTTGTTTCAAGTTATCATTTCTCCATCTAGAGTTGTCATCTACCCAATTTGGGACTCCATCCATCTGTTTCGATAATCGTTCTCTCGCGTCATGCTCTCGTCTCCTTATTTTGAAGGGTCGTTCATCCATTTCGGATTGTCATTTCCCTCATTTTGGAAATCATTCTCCCATTCCGCTAAACTTTGTTTGAAGTAGTTATCCAAATTGACCTAGGTGTTTGAGCTTGATCTTCATCCTTCAAAACTAGCTTAGGATTGTCATCCATCCTAAGTCGATCATCCTTATCGGCCCTATCAATCCACTTCCATCTCAAGTTGGATTCGACGCCGACATCATACATCCATCTCTTAATTGATCAATCAACACCTTACGTTACCAATGATAATTTTTGAATGTGGTTCTCGTCAATTGTCTTATTGGTTGATTCAATCCAATCCAATTGTCACAACCCTCCTTCTAGAACATCTGAAATAAGACTCTTTGATTATTAAATTAAGTTGGTTTGATGGTAATTATTATTTTATTTTATCAAAACTTAACCAAATTAATAATAATGATAATAATAAAGTTAAAGTTATAAATTTAATTATTGAGAAAATAAAATAGTTACTTTATAAAAAAATAAATAAAAAATAATAAAAAAACTTGCAATGCAAAATTTAATTTTAGAAATAAGAGTATTTTTTTTAAAATTCTATTTTATTTAAAATGTTTACATATTTTCCTACTTCATCATTCTATTTTTTTTTTCCCACTCATTTTGGAATTAAATCTTCCCTTATCAATCAACTATTCTTTTTTTCAGAAACATCATTTTATAACTATATGTAAAATAAGAAACATCAAGTACATCTTTATCCATATTTTTAAATTTAAAAGTTATCATTATCCCCTCATGATTTAAAATAGAAGCTTTCCCTTCACTTTCCCAATCTTAACTATTGCATCTTTATCCGTATTTTTAAATTTAAAAGTTATCATTATCCCCTCATGAGTTAAAATAGAAACTTTCCCTTCACTTTTCTGACTTAATCGTTGATTGTCAATATTAAATCTTGACCGCTGATTTTACCAACAAAGCTTGATGATTGAAATAGTATGCAATTTGCTATAAATATGGCTCTCTAACCTCTTTTTAGGGAGGAAGAAAAAAAATATTTTTCAAAACATTGATTTTCATTCTTGATTCCATACCTTTCTTTGCATAGTAAGTTCTTAGGAAAGATAGGAAGTAGGAGGAGGACATTTTTCCGTGCTTGGTTGTAGAAGAGAAAAGAATTGGAAGGATCAAAGAGCATGGATTCAACAGAGAAAGGAGTTGGAAAATTTGTGGGCATCAATGATGCTCCCTTCTCCCTTAATTGATTTAGAGTAATTTCTTTTACGCCATGACAACCTTGCTTTCAAATGAGTTAGATTTAAATTTGATAATAATTTTATAGGAAAGATTAAGTTTTATGCTAAGGATTAAAATATTTACTTATGCTAAGATTTAAGATTGATAAAACATTTTGTTCTTTTTTTATTTTCTTAAAATACTATTGAAGAATAAGTAAAAAGAAAATTCTTTTAAAACATAACTTAAATCTTATCTAAAGAAAAGTTTTTAAAAAAAATTACTTTCTAAAATAAAATTTATCTTACTTCTCTCTGGAAATTTATCTTTTATTTTCATTTGAATATTGCCTAATTAGATTAAAATTTACTCAATTCGTGCTTGACTTCTTATTAATAAAAAAAAAAACAAATTATTGAAAACATAATTGAGAATTTTCTAAAAATTTATTGAAAATTTATTTGTTTTTTTTTCAAAGGATTCATTGATGTTATAATGTAACTTTCTCATTAAAATAAATAAATTATTTTGCTAAAAAGTTTTAATTCAAATATATATACAAAACATGTATAAAACATCTTAAGTTTATAAGGCTTCTTAGAAAACCTTATCAAATTTCTTCAAATATTAGAGTGTAATTTTTATTAACTTTCTTGGGTCTTTTCCTTACAATATAAATTGTTACTAATTATATAATAAATTTTAGTGATTTGAAAATTTAATTTTTGTTAATACTTTTATTTGTAAAATTGTATTTATTATTATTAGAAAGATTAAATTAATTAAATTCTATTTTAAATATTAAAACTAAGATTATAGTTAGTTGATTAAAGAGATCGTTTATCAAGCTTATACATGAAAGAGGGAAATAATTAAATTGTTTAATAATAAGTGAATAAATTTGATCTCAATTCTTTTATGAGGTATTTTTATACCAGTAATTCTAAAATCGGAAACTTAAAGGGAATATTGGTAATTTTAAAATTGGAAACTTAAAGAAAGATTTTTTTTCATGTTTTTCTTTTAGAAATGTTTCTTAAACAAAAATTATAAAACTATGGCAAAAGGAAATATTCTTTGATTTTTCAACAAATCAATTAGAAGGGGAATCTATAACAATAAATTAAGAAAAAGAAAAAAATAAATAAAAGATTTCTTTTATAAAGGAAATAATTTAAGTAAGTTGTACAAAATAGAAATTTAAAACTATAAAGCACAAAATCAGATTTTTAAAAAAAAAAATGGATTATGTACTTCTAAATGGATTATTTACTTATAAATTATTTTATAATTCTTTTAGAAATATTAATTTAATTTTTTTTCATGAAAATGGATACTATTATTACTATTATTATTATTCTCTTTTTTTCATATAATTAACATTAAGTTAACTTAATTGACTTTGACACAATAAATTTTAATGACTTACTTCAATTTATTTAATTTTTCTTTTCACTTAGTGAATTTGTGATAAATTAATGTTATTATGTAACTAATTTATTTACAAAATAGATTAGAAATGTCAATAAAATTAAATTAATTATATTTTGTCAAGTGGTTAATGATTGATGAATTAAACGATAGCTAAATTTCTTTAAGAGGATAATTATTAAATGATGGCATTGCATTAATCCTTAGTAATTATTTACTTTCCTTATGTATGAAATGTTTAATCCCAATTTATTATTTATTTTGAAAAGGTAGATTAGTATCTCAAAATTTATTGGCCATGGTGTAGTTAGTACATAATAATGTCCATTTCATTTTCAAAAGTATGTTATCTTGCAAGAAGAAATTAGATAGTTGCTATTTTCTTTCTTAGCTAGGTAAACATTAATCAAGAGTTGAAACTAAAACCTAGCAGTGTTCGGTATTAGCGGTGCCTTTGGCTCATGTTTACGGGTAATGTCGTCGCACTTGAGCTACTGCATCCATAGCCTAATACAACTGCAACAACGGCGTGTGTGGCACCGTCCCTTTAAATCGCCGGGGAGTAATAAGGAACATCTGGTGTATTAAAATCCAAGAGACGGGTAATTTCTCTTGGATCGATAATTTAATTAGATAATTGTAAATGAATGAAAACTTCGCTAGTTCAAACCTAGAAAACCCCATTGTAGAATTGATAGAATTTATTTTGAAGATATGTTAATTGAAAGGTAATTGAATCTCAAATGGGTTCAAGGGAGACATCATTAGGAATTAGGATTTCGATATCTAGGAAACAAGTAATAGTCTTGGAGACTATCTACTTATATTTCTTCTTTTTTTTCATTGCTTCCCTTCGTGGGTAGCAGTCGAAGAGGAACTGTCTAGGGAAATGAGGCCCTAGAAAGGGTTGCGTACCCACAAAACAGTATACATCAAACATATTTTAGAAAATAGAACTACATATTTTACACCTTGATCCTATTTGGAAGCAGGGTATGTAGGCAGTCTGGGAAACAAAGAATGCTCCCAGTACCTCAGGCATTCGGGGATGGGGTTAGGAAAAGTCAGAAAAAAATAAAAAAATAAATTAAAAATTAATAATTCAAGAGAATTGCTTGATTGTTAAGGGGGGGTTAATAATGTGTAACATAAAAGTAAGATTAAAACATCTTCTTTATATACTCAGAAGGAATCCCAAATGGATTCGCTTGACTCCCCGAGGCCTTAGGCCGAATTCTGAGGCAGGACTCAAGCTATATAGTTAATATTACATACTCCTAAGGACAACAACCTCGGTGCACCTCCAAGGGGAGGTGTAGTCTTTAGTGAGTGACTCAGGACCCGGATGGTCTCAGTGAGTCAAAGTCTCTGGCCAGAGCACATTCCTATCTTTTATGGGTAGATGCCTATCCCGGATTGATAGATGAACCCTTGTCCCGTATGGACAAATACCTAACCCGTATGGTTGGATTCCTATCCCAGATGGATGGATGCCTATCCCATATGGATAGAAGTACCTGAGTATATAATTGAATAAACACATAATGAGATAATAATCAAGAAAAAATAAATATAGTGGTAAATTTTGGGTTATAGATGGGTTATTACACCAATCTTATCATCAATCCAATCCAACCCATACCCCATCAATCGTCTTATCGATCAATTCGTTCCAATTTGATTTTATCAACCATTTCATCAATCAATTCAATTTGATCCCACCGATCATTTATTGAATCGAATCCTTTATCAATCATCCAATCCAATCCTATCAAGCCACATCCCTGTCGACTAATCCATCATCTAATCAGATCAATCCATATCATCCTAGCATCCTAGTTCGTTCTATCGTCTTGCATGCCCATTCAAACCTAGACACAGACAAGGAAAATGGCCAAGCAACAAGTCCAAAATTCCCAACTGAATATCTCTCAAGATCCCAACAATAAGAAAAATGTCTCACAAGATCCCAATAACGGTACAAATATCCCTCGAGATCCCCAGAATGGTACATCATCACAATCCAACACTGACAGCCAAAACACATCGCCACTCGAAGATGAGAACATGGTCAATCAACCCGAACTCACACTTGAGGAACATTTTAGTAACCCCACCAATGTGCAAATGACAGATCGCATGTTTGAAAAACATGGGGAAGAAATCTTGGCTCACCTAATTGGAAAAGGTGTCAAACCTCCACTAGGTGTCGAATAATCCAAATATAATAGTTCCACATCTAACGTACCCCAAGGTTCACAAAACACACTAGATAGTTCATACATCCCCAATGTTCCTCTAGTGGAGGGTTGGCATCAACCTGAATTTGGAAACACCCTTCTTTATCATGTTAACAATCCCTCACATGCCACAATCTCAGTCATGGGGGCTCCTCAGGTAATTGATCCCAATAATCCTTTCGCCTATGGCATGCCATAGAATGTTCCGCAGCCTTCATCATTAATGCTAACAACACCACCCTTTTCAAATCAGCCTCTAGCCAACCTTGGGGGCAACCTTTTTACTGCACTGCCTCCACCTCCTGGGGCCAAAAATCTACTACCACCTTCATACACATCTCAATAGCCTCCCCAATCCAACAAACCACCTCAATTACCTCCGTAGGGTACATCCCAACCAAATATTCCTGTTGGTACTCAACAACCTCCTTTGGAGAATGCCTCTACATTATCTCATCCGCCTCATTAGCAACAATCCCACATAATCCTTTAATTTATTCACAACAACCACCACACCAATTGCAAGGCAATCCATCCTGACCTCTTGCCTAAACCATATCCCCATTCCTCGCATCCATTTTACGTCCACAATGTCAACCACAACATAACATCCCATCTTGACCCATGCAACAACCAACATCACATCAACAACCTCCCTAACACTATTACTATCATAACCAACAATAGTTTCAACAACAACCACCCTATGTGGCCTCCCAACAGTTGTAACATTACCTTCAGTACTAGCAAACCAATCCACAACATCACATTCAAGCTCCTTAGCATTCGGTCACACATTCTTATCAAAAAAATCCATACTATACCTCACAACAACAACCCCAGTACCAACAAACTCCCTCGGCATACCAACAAGGGATATCACCATCTCACTACCAAAATCCATACGTCAACCTTCAAACACTATCTCAGCAAGATCCTTCGTCATCCTACCACCCATATCCATCCAACCCATCTGCTTCAACTCTTATGCTGCCGGTCAATGCAAACCTATTGGAAATCAAGGCTGCTTTGAAAGATCTCCAAGTTGGGACTGGTAAACAATCCTTCAAATTTGAAGATATATGTCCCTATCTATTCGATCCATCCATCTCACTAATTCCCTTCCCAAAGCACTTTGAGATACCAAAGTTTGAAAGATACAAGGGAAACAAGGATCCTAAAGCCCACCTGCAAGAGTTCTACTCCCATTGTCAAGAGGTTATGCACAATGACAACTACCTCTTACGCCTGTTCCCAGAAGCCTGACAGGATACGCCTTGGATTGGTTCATGGGTCTGGAATGGGGGTCCATCAGATCCTTCATAGATCTTTCAAAAAAAAAAATTCTTACTTCTCCTTCAATCTGGAAAAAGACATTGATACCTTGGATCTTCTTAAGGAGAAGCAGCATGACGGTGAAACCTTTATCAACTACCTCCAAAGGTGGCGTTGTTGGCAAGCCGATTTAAAACCCCTCTCAAGGAGAAAGACAAGGTCACCCTCTTTGTGGAGAACTCACATCCCGACTTGGCTCATAATTTTAGGTTATATTGTGTCACCACTTTTGCTAAAATAGTGGAAAAAGGACCCATCCTTGAACATGACCTTATTGCCAAAGGGCACATCAAGATACACACCCATGACAAAGAAAGGCCATCCATCGATAAGTCACGCTTTTGGAATAAAAATAAAAATGCAGTAAATGATGGTGTCACTGACACTAAACATGTTTAGGTGGCCAATACATTTCAGAGGCAACAACCATCTATACCTAATGTCATATCCATGCCACAGGGGCATCTAGTCCTCCTCAATAATCGAACTAGAATAGTGAAGGGAATGACAAACTCCAGTATGCTCAATTAGGAGAACCCTTGAGTGTCATCTTCAATAAGTTGTTACAGGTCAATTATCTGATCACATATCCTGTTACCAAACCACTTGATGAATCCAAGCCCAAACCAACCTAGTTTAGGGAGAATGAATATTGTGAATTCCATAAGATTAAAGGGAACACTCTGAATAAGTGTCAAGGCCTCAAAAACTATGTCCAAGATCTTATCAATCGAGGAGATATCAAAGTCAACACCAGTCAAGCTTCATCATCTAATGCTAATGCTCAATTGTAGATCTATCAAAATGCCTTCCCTAACCATAATCAAGGCACAAGCACCTCCAACAACAATCCCCAAGACAACAACACCAATAACATAAGCTATAAGAATGTACCCCTCAATTATGATGGCATTGTACATTACATTGAGCAGGTAGAACCTCACGTGTCCATGATACATGTTAAAGCTAAAGATCCCCAATGTGTTGTTGCTACGCGACGATCCCACATTACTGTCCCTGCAGCCTCCACACCAGCTCAACCAAATCCTGTAAACTCTCAATACAACATTCTTGACCACTTAGGAAAGACCCCTACTCAGATCTCAATCTTGGATCTGCTTAAGTCTTCACTCGTACATTAGGAAACACTCAATAGAGCTTTACAAGAAACTCACATACCTAATGACATCAATCCCACACGGTTCCAAGCTTTAGTAGGACACTTCGCTTTATCTTACCAACTACACTTCAACTAGAATGACATGCCAAATATTGATGCCAATCACAATCGTCCCTTACACATCGAAGTCCTGGTTTCCCGTCATAAAATAAAAAGAGTCCTGGTAGATAATGGCTCTGCCCTCTATCTGTGCACCTTGAAGTTCATAAAATAGGTAGGGTATACTCAAGTAGATTTGAGTAATCAAATCATCACGATCAAGGCTTATGATAATACGAAAAGAAATTCTGAAGGGATTATCAGCCTTCCTATCTAGGTTGGACCTATAGTTTAGTACACTACCTATCATGTCCTTGATCTAGACTTACCATATAATCTCCTCCTCAGCCACCCATGGCTTCACTCCATTCAAGCCATCCCCTCCACGTACCATCAATTCCTAAAATTCCTAATTAATGGACAAGAGATCACCATTTATGCCGACCCACAATCATTTGAATATTGTCGCAATTTAGAAGCATCATTTCCCCATTTACATTATTGTCCTGGGGTCGAAATGGGGCATCTCAGTCATCATCCTCCAATCCATCTTCCACTATGACAACCACTCCATCTCCTACCACCAATCCTACCATCACCAAAATCCAAATCATTGACAAGGGGTGTGGTGAATATGAAATGCATACAACTCTAAATGTGGAAACCATGCCACTTTCACCACACACGTATAGCCAACCTTCATAGTCTACACGAAAAAAAGACAAGACTACCACCTTTAGTGCTAAAACCATCCCCACTACCACTTTCCAGTCTCCTAGTATAAAGACAGATGCACCAGAAGAGGATATCAGTCAGTGGGTATACCGTGAAGAACCCCAACTAGATCCTCCTTTAAAGGAATACTGTCAGGAAGTATACCCTTGGTCAGCTAAGTTCACAGAAAAGCATAACTACCAAGGCGATGACCTAGGTAAGGAAGAACAGGGATGCTTGCAACCTATTGATGTATCAAAGCTTCCGTAGAATATAGGCCTCGGATATGACAAAAAGTAGAAAGGCCCCACAACATCATCTAATACCTCCAATAGTGTTACTATGGATGATGTTCCCTTGGAAGACATACCCGAGGAAGAATCCATCATACATGCATACAATGATGTTGATCACACAAACCTGTCATCCATGCTTGACTATTTATCTGTCTTTATCATCAGCCTTTCTCTTCGCCATCCTGAACTCATTGATTGGGACTTACGTGATAGCACACCTACCAATGTCTCTTTAGATACATATGTCAACCTCATGCGATTGGGGGAGAATGAATGCTCCAGTCGCAAAAATAAAAATAAGAAAAATAAAAAATGACCATCTAGTGAAAACCTCCCCGAGGCACTTCCTGACCAGGAAAAAGTAAAATAAATGACACATCCAATAGTGAAAACCTCAAAGAGGTGCTAGAGGATGGAGATGTTCATCTTCCCCTTGTGGGAACTCAATTATCCACACGGTCATCCATCCTAATTGAAGAAACTCAAGAAGTTAATCTAGGTACTGCAGAAAACCCTAAGATCACCTATGTAGCCAAATCTCTATCAAAGCAAGAATATTTAGTTATTGTTCAGGTACTCCAAGATGGTATCATTAAATTGTCTTGGTCATACTCATATATGCTAGGCTTAGACCCTGCCTTAGTAGTTCATCATCTGGATGTTCACCCAGATGCCAAGCCTGTCAAACAAAAGCTTTGAAAAATGCATCCACAAGTAGCATTATTAGTCAAGAAGGAATTGGAGAAATTACTGGACGCTGGTTTTATCAGACCCATTGACTACTCTGATTAGATCTCCAACATAGTGCATGTTGCCAAACCAAACAGAGACATTCAAATTTGCATAGACTTCTGGGATCTTAACAAAGCCTATCTAAAAGACAACTTCCCATTGCCCAATATTGACATGTTGGTTGACCTTATTGCAGGACATGAGATGTTATCCCTTATGGATGGTTTCTCTGGTTACAATCAGATCCGAATTGCACCTGAAGACCAACACAAGACCGCTTTTACAACACCTTGGGCTACTTTTTGCTAGAATGTTATGCCCTTTGGTATCAAGAATGTGGGGGCAACATATTAGAGAGCAATGACTGTCATCTTCCATGATCTCATCCACATTATCATGGAAGATTATGTTGATGACTTGCTAGGAAAATCTAGAACCAAAGCAGAGCACCCTGTCATCCTAAAAAAGATCTTCGAGCGGTTAGAACATTACAAGTTATGACTAAATCCAAAAAAGTGTGTCTTCGGTGTTACAACAGGGAAATTTTTGGGTTTCATAAACTCTTGAAGAGGCATTGAGGTTGATCCCACCAAGGCGAAAGCTATTTTGGATATGCCACCCCCACACAATCTAAAACAATTAAGAAGTCTCCAAGGAAAGCTGCAATCCATCCGTCGGTTCATAGCCCAACTTGCAGATAAGTGTCAGTCATTCACCCATCTTCTGAAAAAAGACTCCACCTTCATATGGAACCAACAATGTTAGATAGGTTTCGATAAGATCAAAGAATACTTGACTCATCCACCGATCCTGATGCCACCTATTCGAGGGAAACCCCTCCTGCTTTACATCTCCACCACTTCAGTTTCATTGGGGGCATTATTAGCACAACATGATGAGTGGCTCGCACTCACAAAAGGATATGAATATCACAGTGAAACTTTCCTAGGAATTGGACATTCCGACAGGTGACTAATATCTTTCTACGAACATTCATTTACTTGTCAAACCAGGGGACGTAGACTTTAAATGGCGCAGCAAAATATATGCACTAGGAATTTGTTTTAGTCAAATCTTAGCAAAAATACATACTGGAAAGAAATTCTATCTAAGCTACAGAATGGTAATGCAAAATTCTTTAACTCAACTATGCTTGATTAAAATAGAAATTGTAATAGCTACGACTAAAGCACAAACCATGAACTGGCCTTATGCTGCAGGAACAGTCACGGGGATGGACTCTCTATCTTTGCAAAGCGTTAATAAGGCTGAGTTTGCGCTAAAAGCGAAAGATGAAAAGCTAACTAGATATCAGCCGAGAAAAGAACATCTAGCCCAGTAACTTCTGATTACCCCACTAAGTGGGCCCCCTTAACCGGGCATCTCGCGATTACGAATCTTTGAACTTCGAGAACTTCATCGATCTTTATTCATGAAAGCGAGAATGAAATACATTGTCTTGTTGGCATTGAAAACCCAACAACAAACCTCTGCTTCTAGTCAAGCGGTCATGCTTTCATTATCATGCGATTCTTACGTGATCCTACGCTACTCTGTTTCTATCTTGCAAAATCATCTAATACTCATTTCTATTTCTCTTCTATCACTCTCTCTCCACTTGCCCGGAGAATTATCTTATTCTTAAAATAAAGAACAACCTTTAACCAGCCTTCATCGAAGGCATTGAGTAAAGGTATATCCACGAATCAAGGAACAAACTTCATAAATGAATTTATGTGTTCAACCTTAGATTGAGAATCTAGCGCTCCACTCTCTCCAGATTGACTTTCCATTAAAAATCTTTCCAAATCGGTTTCGGTCAAAGAGTCTTTGGCGGAACTTCCTCAAAGTCGTGCAGGAAATGGGCTTTACTGCAAGGCCGAGATCGGCTGCGCTTGACTCGATCATTCTTCAACAACCTGCGAAACAAAAGGTAATAGACGTGCAAGAAGAGGCATATGGTACATACACGATATCTATTCATTAATCACACATTTCAAATCTACTTCACCATTCAAAAACTGTATACGATATACCAACCATTTTCGGGAGTCAACAAGGCAATAAATGCAATCAAGTCAACACAATAGGCTGCAGGAATATAAAAGTGTCTTGCTACAGGATATCCCCATAAAAGGTTTCATCAAAGTTTAAACAGCCATGAAATAACAAAAATGAAATCATTTAGAAGTTTATCATATCATCAAATTATGAGCATATTTTTGGGCTCATCAGCACTTCTGTGATGCTGGATTGCTCAACGTGCTTTCTGGTGATTTCTCACGAAGTCCGGTGGTAAAGCATGACTGCAGATAGATGTCCAAACTTTGTAATAGAATCTTGAAATCCAGGCACCTTTCATATCAGCGATCTTCTAATTCCTTTGTTAAGATTTGCTGATGGGAATCTGAGGGCCCACATTAGCGAATTACGAGATGGCGATGGCGTCTAATTCAAATCTTGTTTGGGGTCCCAATTGAATATATCTGGCGGTTCGTTTGAGTCTTGTAAAGTTGAGGACATGTGGTTACGACTTTCTTAGCTTAACGATCCAATTTTTCCCATCTTTTCTCGAGTTAAATTTATATATGCTAATCTCCAAAATGAATATTGTTGAGCCTGGAATTCATCATATACTTGCTTTCTGATGTCAAATATTTTTGCTCTAGCTGAAACATTATTAATACCATATGTCAATGCAAACCAATCTTTCAGCATTGCATGTGGGTTTGAACTTTGAGAGCGTAATGGGACAGGCTCTGTTTTCTCAATTTCCTCATACGTTTCCCACTGTCTGCCATAATTCACCTCATTTGCTGCCCATGACATGAATGCTCTCAAATGAATATCACCAATGTATGGAAGAGGATTCCATTCTGTTTCAAGTGGTATTAAAAAGCCATGCAAATAGAATTCACACAGAGAATTCCTTAACCAGTTAGGGGCTGCTTGATATGCTTCATAAAATTCTTTGGCAGAATGAATTATGGGGTCTTGGTTTCTGGAAATTCTCATCAATTGAAACCATAAAAACTATTCTTTGAGGCACAGAGCATAAACTCTGGGTGGCGGTCTGCATTCCATAATTTGACCGGTTACCTTTAGCATTTCATCCATTTTTGCTTTCAATTCAGCAATTTCCTGTTTCTGATTTTCAATTTTCTTTTTCAATTTCTTCTTTTCTATTTGCCACAGACTTTGTTGCATATCAGTCTGGGCAATGTGTCGAAAAGTCACAGTTTGCAGTGTAACTGTTTCCCAATTATTTTTAACAAATTCCAGAAATTCAATTAAAAAGGTCCTCCTATACACAACAATGGCTTTACACATTGCAGGATGAAATATAACTTCATTAGGCACATTTAGTTGTTCAACCTATTCTTGTTCTTGCTGCAGGATAAATTCTTCTTGTTGCTGCGGTGAAGAAGTCTGAGCTTCCTCCGAGAAATGCATAGCAGCATTAACCAGATCATCAAGACTTGGCAACTCATGCCCATTATGCCCTGCTTCTTTTGTCTCTACTTGTTCCTCTTCAGGAACGACCGAACTCTGAGCAACATTCTCAGATTCAACAGATCCTTCTGAAATTACAATCATCTCAGGTTGCGGTGAAACAGGGGAGGCCCTAAATTGTTTCCTTGTGGAAACCCTTCTTGGTATTGATGTGGCTGCAGGGGGTGTTCCGGTAGCTTTTCTTTTTCTTGTTTGTTCAGGGGGCTCTGCCCTACCAGAGGATGATGGTGAACTGGTAATATCAACAGCTGTTGCTGTAGGAGAATCTGCTGCAGGGGAAGGTGCTACAGGAGAGGAGCATTGCCTTTTCTGAGAACGAGGGTCAGATTCTGGGGACCCTTCTGCCTTTGATTTTCCTTTCTCCCTCCTAACGGCAGACCTAGTTTGTACCCTAGCAGAGGATTCAGCTGTGACAGCTACAGGATCGGGTGCTACAGGAGTAGATGACCCTTGCCCTGTTCCACTAGTAGATGCAATTTCTTTCTTCTTTCTTTGAGGTCGTGGGGTAATTACCCTAGGGGGTTGTGGAGGTTGTAAACTCTTTTGGGCAACAAATTGTTGCCAGGAGAGAGGTGAAATGTCTCTCAAAGAGCACTCAATAAGCAATTTAATAAGGCCATGATGAGTGACAGAGTTATTTTTCCCCTGTTGAGTTCCATGGGCACTTTGCTCTAAAAATTTTAACAAGAAATTCGGAACATTCACAGCCAACCCATGCCTTATATGGCTTAATAATTTAAAATGATGCGAATGCAGATAGGAAAAATGGCCTTCACAGGTTAAATACCTCATTATATAAGTGGCATACTCTGAATATGGAAGAGGTAGTGACACTCGCTTGCATCCTTGCTTGGAGATGTCCAGAGGTCCATCAGCAGGCATCGAAAATTCAGCCCTTACAGCTACAGCATCTGATGAAAATTTTTCTCCAATGGCTGAGAGCCCAGTTACCTCAGCAATTCTGTCTTCGGTTGCAACAACTGTTAGACCCCATATGGTGGCTTCCCCTTCAGAAAGTGTTCTCAAAAATTCTGTCGCAGCCTCCTCATCAAAATCATTTAAACTCAGAAAATAATTTAACCATCCATAGAGGCTAAATGCTTGGGTTGTCTGTGGGTTTTGCAACAACAATTCATGAGCTACAGGCTCATGTCGTACCAACTGACCACCCATGTCTGCAGTTTTTCTAGCTGAACTCAATTTCTTGCTGAAGATTCAAATTCTTTATTTCCTTTTCTGCTCTGGTTTTTCTTCGTCAGGCCACCACATTTCTTTCTTTTTTCCAAAAATGAACTTTCTTAAACAAGCAGTCTTAATCATAGTTTGCAAGAAAAAGATGCATTAAAGAAGGTCATGCAATCACGTTTGGAAAGTACCAGAAATATATTAAAGAAAGATTATTTTGCAGTTATGGCAGCGGTGAAAAGACAGGCTTCAAACGATGAATTACCCCACCCCCTACTTAAAAGATGACATGTGTCCTCACATGTAGTAAAAAATAGGTAGAGATTCGGGTGATAATGACCGGTACATGCATAGCAGTAATTGAATGGAATGAAATAAATCAAATATGCGATATGAAAAGATATGGCGTACCTTTAGTAATTGCATGTACGTGTGAAGAAAGATGACGGCGCTGCATGAATTGACAAGTTGGAAAGATATCTGAATTAAGGTTGATGCAGACGGATGAAGTGGACGGGTGACGTGGGCAAATGAAATGTACGAATGAAATGGATGGATGGAATGGATGGATGGAAGATAAAGAAATGAGGTGGGGGCGATAAATTTAAATGGAGAAAAGGGGTTTTCTTAAAAAGAAAACCTTTATTATGGGCATGCTTTTTGAAAATTAGAGGAACGCTACAGGAGAAAGGCCAGAGCCTTCGGCTGCAGGAAGAGTAGCGGGAGGAACCTGAATGAACTGCTTCATGAAGTCTTCCTTGGAAACTGGCTTATGGTACAGTCGGAGTCGGTGGCCATTGACGAGCAATTTGAAACGGACTGGATCAATTGTGACCAGCTGCACAGCTCCGTTGTCAAAGACATTTTCAACCTCATAGGGGCCAAGCCAGCATGTTGTGAGTTTACCCTAGTTTTTTTGGTACCTGGAATCATATAACAAAGCCCAATCTCCAGCAGAAATTTTTTTGGTTTTGATGTGCTGATCATGCCATCTCTTTCTCTGCTGTTGGATTACTTATGTATGCTGCAGGGCGGCTTTTCTCATTTTGTCCAAAGCATTTAGCTGCAGGAGATGGTCCTTCTGTGCTTCGGATAAGTCCATGTTGAGTTCAAGAGCTGTCCTCAAAGTTTTATGTTCAAATTCAATGGGTAACATAGCTATTTTCCCATAGAGCAACTCAAAAGGTGTAAACCCAGTTGTTGTTTTCCATGTAGTTCTGTAAGCCCAAACTACTTCAGGAAGTCTATTACTCCAGTCTTTCTTATGAATCTGCACTGTCTTTGTGAGGATTGCTTCAATTTCTCTGTTTGTTACCTCCGCCTGACCATTGGCTTGAGGATGATAGGGGCTGGACTTCATGTGTTTGATCTTATAGTCATTCATAAGTGCAGTGATCATATTTGACGTAAACTGAGCTCCTTGATCAGTTACAAGCTCTCTGGGAACTCCAAATCTAGTGAAAATTTGTTCATACAAAAATTTAGCAACTTTGTTATCTCGGGCATTAGTCATAGCTTTTACCTCGACCCATTTTGTGACATAATCCATGCAAACTAGAATATATGACTTTCCATTTGATGGTGGATCAATTGGTCCCACAAAATCCATCCCCCATTTATCAAAAGGAGTGACTATTACCTAGGGATATAGTGGCATTTCATCTGACTTGGTTGGTCTTCCCATATGCTAGCATCTGTCACACTTCCTTGTATAGGCCATAACATCCCTTATGTAATGTTGGCCAGTAATACCCTATTGTAAGGACTTTTATTACTGTTCTTTTTGCTGCAAAATGCCCTCCACATGGTTCATCATGGCAGGCATGTAAGATATCATAAGTCTCATCTTCTCTTACACATCTTCACATTACTTGATCAGGGCCAGTATAAAACAGACAATTGGCAATCCAGGCAAAGTTGAAACTTTTCTCTGTCAACAACTTCTTTTCTTTTGGAGAAAAATGAGCTGGTATTCTGTTTGCTACCAGATAATTAGCAATATCTGCATACCAGGGTGTATGTACAACAATGGAAAACAAGTGTTCATCTGGAAATCTATCATCAACCTCTTGTTCCTCGGATGCGGTTGATTTGGGGTTAGCGGTAAAGGTCGACCGGGCATTTGGCTCTTCGGTTTGTAATGATGATTTGATATCAAATTCTTGTAACAGCGGGGAGCCGCCGATTACTTAATCTACCGAAATGGCGGTTTGTTGTTCATCGGTACTGATTGTTGCATGACCGGTGTGGACAAATATCGATAACTTCTGCGACATAATGCTGAATTTATTCCAAAGCATATGCGCACGCAAAGCGATTCCTTTTACGTAGCGATTATAGTTGAGCTCAGGACCTTAAAGGTTTTTGCTAATAAAGTAGATAGCATGCTCAATTGAATTTTATTTTTGACTTAAAACTGCTCCTATACCAAAATCAGACGCATCAGCATGTATGTGAAAAGGCAGGTTCCATTTTGGACCTTGAAGAACAGGGGCTTTGGTAAGCAAGTCCTTTAGCTGCAGGAAGGATTTTTCACAGGCCTCAGTCCACTCAAATTGGGAATCCTTTGTTAACAAAGCATAAAGTGGACTGACAATTTTACTAAAGTCTTTTATAAACCTTCTATAATACCCTGCATGACCAAGAAAACTTCTAACATCTTTTTGTTTTGCAGGAGTTTGTAAATTTTGAATAACTTCAATTTTAGCAGGGTCAACTTGAATTCCATTCTTTGAAATATGATGACCTAGAACAATACCTTCTTCCATCATTAGAAAGCACTTTTCACTATTTAGAGACAAATTTTGCTCTCTACACCTTTTTAATACTGTTTCTAAATTCACCAGTGCTTCTTCAAATGTGACTCCATATGTAGTGAAATCATCTATATAAATCTCCATACATTCATGAGATATATCGGCAAATATACTAATTACTACTCTCTGAAATATTGCTGGTGCATTGCATAAGCCAAAAGGCAAGGCCAGAATAAGCAAATGTTCCCCATGTAGATGGGTAAAGTGGTCTTTGTGCTTAGTCTTCGAGGGTAGTACATCACGATTATACCCATTGCTTGTAACCATCTAAGAAGGAAAAATATCTTTTACTAGACAGTGAATCTAGTACTTGGTCTACAAAAGGTAATGGAAAATGATCTTTCTAAGTGGCATTGTTCAACTCTCTATAATCTACACATACTCTCCATTTTCCTCCTTTCTTAGGGACAATGACTAATGGAGAAACCCATTGGCTGTTAGAAATTGGGTAAATAAAACCAGCATCAAGCAACTTTTGAAGTTCATTTTTTACTATTTCTCTAAGTCTTTGGATTTACTCTTCTAGATGTTGTCTAAGCCCGGTGAACAATCTTCTTTGATATATATCCTATGAGTACAGACTCGAGGATCTATTCCTTACATGTCCCCATATTCCCATACAAAAGCTTTATGCTATTCTTGTAGCATTTTTAATAAGTCATCCTCTTGAGACTGAGACAACTTACTATTAACATTCAAACAATGATCTAGAGACAATTCTATCTGCTTAATGAGATTACTCATAGAATCAACAGGTAATGTTTGTACCTCTTGTGGAAACAAGTTATGAAAAATTGTCAGAAGTTTAGGCAATGAACTCTCATAATCTAGCTGCTGCAGGAAACATTGATGCTGACTGTCACTTGGATCAGATAAATTATCTACATCAAGATTGAATTGCAGAATTTGAAAAAGCAAAGCATCTTCACTTTGAAGTTGAGAGAATGGATCATTTTGAAGCATCATCAATTGAGCCAAAAAATTGGCTTCTTAGGTTCTTCTCCCACATGCGGCCAAGCGAGGTTGGGACAAATGCAGTTGAGGTTTAGCGGTAGGATACAAAGCCAATTTCTTTCTTATTGGACTGCCATGAAAATGGTCATATCTCGAGCGACATCTATAAAAGCATGTGGGTTACTAACAAACAGCCTACCAAAAAGGATAGCGAGTTCCCTCCTAAAGTTTCCTTAACTGATAATATTGTGAAATCAACAAGATACTCCCAAGATTCAAGAGTGACAATTACATCTTCTACCATCCCATCAGGTTTGACTGTGGAGCTATCTGCAAGCTGCATAACTGTGGGTGTAGACCTAATGTTTGAAATATTCAAGGAGTCCATGGTATGCTTTGTCATCACATTAATGGCAGCTCCTAAATCAATCAAAACATTATTTACAACATGGCCATTTAACATATGTATCGTACTCTGAGGCTTCCACGAGGTCAATATACTTTGGAATGATTACATTTTTAACATTATATCAGCCAATTTCCCTAAGACATAAATTGTTTGGGGATCCTTTTTCTTCCGTCCAGGCTTCTTCAAACAGGCTTCTTTAATAGCTTTTCCAAAAATGGGAACATCTTTAATAGCCTGAAACAAAGGGATTTGAATTTGCACATTCTTGAGCTGATCTAGTATATCAAAATTGGGTTCTTCCATGAGTTTAGATTCAGTACTTTGTAACCTCTGAGGAAAAGGTGGTTTATCTTGTCTCTGCAGAACAGGTTCCATAGAAACTGTATCGGGTATAGGCATGTGTTCAGTGGAAACAGCAGGTGCATTAGATTCTTCAAAGGGTGAATCAGATATTTCTGTAATCAGAGGTGGTTTGGGAGCAGGTAAAGTAGTTCCAGACCTCAGATGGATGTCATTAACATTTCATGAATAAGCTTATTGGTTGGCCTGGCCATACGGTACATTTGAGGCTGGCTAGCTGTTACTTATTATTGGGATTAGGCAGCGGTGGTGGGGCATAGGCATTTGCTTTGGAGGTCGAGGTTGTGGTGGTTGCTACGAACATAAGGGCTGTTGTTGTGGTATGGAGACTACAGGGAACCCGGTGGTTTTTCCATTGTTTGGGGACCTCTGGTAAGGTTTTGTTGCCAATTTCCTAAAGGTGGGGTCCATTGACCTTGTGGCTGCTGCCAACCTCCTTGAGGAGATTTCCACTGTGGGGTTTGATAATTAGGCTAGCTTGGTTGAGGCGGATTCCATGGTGGTGGTGGTCCATATGCTTGTTGCCATTGGTTATTATAGCTAGAATAGGGATTACCAAAAGTTAAAGGGTCTTGAGGCATACCTTGCCTTTGGGCCTATGGTCTCCTTTGTGCAACAAAAAACACTTGATCATCATCACCTTCCACTAGTTTAAAATCAGTAGGTAGTTGTCTGGCTTCCAAATTAGCCACCATCTTGCATATGCAATCCGCGCTTCTTTTGTCTGGTGGGAATGAACTTCGACTAAAAGCTACCTCGGCTTACGCATATTTTTTCGAGCTTGCATAGTATCAATTATTATGCATATTATTAATGATGTCCTGCTTGAAATCAGATAGTAGATTTGTGATCTCCATCCGGGAAACTCCACCAAAAGAAGACTTCCCCACTGAAGCATGATGACCTCGACCCTTCTTAACTATTGCTCGAGAGTAGTTAAGGCATATCTTCGTATATCATCCCAAAGTCATTTTACGGGTTATATCACCTCCTCCCATTAGGTCGAGCGTCAATCTGGGCATCGATTCCCCATGGGAAGAGTAGTTCGAGAGTCCTGGATTAGAGTATGGTTTGAGTTTCTTTTTAATGAAAACAAAACCCGAAAATATAATCTTTCAGACTTTCATCCTCCTTCTGCTGAATTTGAAATATGTCATCACCTTTACTGGCACTCTTATAATATTCCTTATATTTTTCAAGGAATTTCGTCTTCATGTCTGTCCAACTATTTACAACGGCTCTTCCCAGACTCATGAACCATCTGAGAGCTCCCTCCTTCAAAGTGGAAGGAAATAGCTTCAGTTTATGAGCGTCGGTGTTGTAGTCATAACTGCGACAGAGGACATCAAATTCAAACAGAAAGGTTTCTAGATCTTCTGTGACCAGGCCATAAAACTTTGGAAGCAAGGAAGAGGGGATGTTTTTAAGATTATCAGTATCTTGTTGGGGAATAATGGGAAACTCAAATGTAGGAGGTGGATTATTAGGTGGATTATTTGCCATGTCTGGGTGCTGGAATAGCAGAGCAAATGGATTTTCTTCAGGTTCGTTATCAGCGGGGTCAAATGGTAGTTCAATAAACAAATTTTCAGGGAGGAACCTTCCCAGTGCGTCTCTCCTTCTTCTATGCATGCAATATGGTGAATAACGGCTTGAAATATTTTGAAATTTTTTGACTAACAGACTAAACTAATGCTGAAAATGACTTTGTCAGACTCCTAGTTAGACACCATCCCTGGCAACGGCGCCAAAAATGGCTTGCACTCACAAAAGGATATGAATATCGCGATTGAAACTTTCACGGGGTTGGACATTAGGCAATTGACTAATATCTTTACGGACGTTCATTTACTTGTCAAACTAGGGGCGTAGACTTTTAAATGAAGCCTTGAGAAAATATATGCACTAGAATTTGTTTTTAGTCGAATCTTAGCAAAATACATACTTGGAAAGAAATTCTATCTAAGCTTCTGAGAATGGTATCTGAGAATTCTTTAACTCAGCATATGCTTGATTAAAAGCGAAGCGTAGCGACTACGGCTGAAGCACAAACCATGAGCGGCCTTATGCACTACGAGGAGCTGATCCACGAGGGATAAGACTCTCTATCTTTGCCCGAGGCTTGATGTAAAAGGCGAGTTTACATAAAAACCGAAGATGAAAAGCTAGCTGGATATCGTGAGAAAGAAATCTAACTAATTAACTACAGGATACTTACTAGTGGGCCCCTTAGCGAAGCATCTACGATTACAGTCGAACTTTCCGAACTTCATCGATCTTTATTCCTTGAAAACCGAGAATGAAATACCACATTGTCTTGTTGGTGAAAACTAACAACAAACTCTGCTTCTGGTCAAACAGATTATGTCTTTCATTATCATACTGATTCTTACATGATCTCTGCTACTCTGTTTCTATCTTACCTAAAAATCATCTATTACTCATTCTATTTCTCTTCTATCACTCTCTCACGCAGGAGGAGTATCTTATTCTTAAAATAAAAGAACAACTAACTAACCAACTTCATCAAAGAAAGACGTGGAAGTAAAGTATATCCCTGAATCAAGGAACAAACTTCATAAATGAATTTATGTGTTCAACCCGATTCAGAGAGAATCTAGCGCTCCATTCTCTCCAGATTGACTTTTCATTAAAAATCTTTCCAAATCGGTTTCGATCAAAGAGTCTTTGGCGGAGCTTCCTCAAAGTCGTGCAGGAAATGGGCTTTACTGCAAGGCCGAGATCGGCTGCGCTTGACTCGATCATTCTTCAACAACCTGCGAAACAAAAGGTAACAGACGTGCAAGAAGAGGCATATGGTACATACACGATATCTATTCATTAATCACACATTTCAAATCTACTTCACCATTTAAAAATTGTATACGATATACCAGCCATTTTCAGGAGTCAACAGGGCAATAAATGCAATCAAGTCAACACAATAGGCTGTAGGAATATAAAAGTGTCTTGCTACAGGATATCCCCATAAAAGGTTTCATCAAAGTTTAAACAGCCATGAAATAACAAAAATGAAATCATTTAAAAGTTTATCATATCATCAAATTATGAGCATATTTTAGGCTCATCAATGAGTCCTCAAAAGAAAGAGAAATCTACTACATCAATCGAACACTGGTCGACTATGAATTAAATTATTCCCCCATGGAGAAAGCCTTCCTTGCAGTGGTCTTCAGTACACAAAAACTTTGACATTACATGCTCAGTCATCCAATCAAATTAATAGCAAAAATTGATCCACTAAAGTATCTGTTATCCATAACCACTTTAACTGGTCGCATGGCTAAGTGGGTCATGCTCCTAAATAAATTTGACATAGAGTACGTGGATCACAAAGCCATAAAAGGAAAATTCATAGCTAATCAATTGGCCAAAACACCCCTAGTGGATGCTTACCCTCTAGTCACTGAATTTCCAAGTGAGGAAGTTTTCACGGTTACAAAAGCACCTACTTGGACATTGTATTTTGATGGCTCATATACTCATAAAGGATTGGGCGCAAGAATTTTATTTGTTACCCCTCAAGGTGACTACATCCCAAAATAATTCAGGATAACATTCCCATGTACCAACAACATAGCGGAGTACGAAGCCATCCTCACGGGTCTCTAAATTGCAAAGTAGTGGCACATAACTCACTTGAGAGTCTTTGGTGATTCATTGTTGGTCATTAAGCAAGTTAATGATGAATTCTTAACAAAATATGACAAGCTGTTGCCCTACAAATGCATGGTGGATGACTTCAAGAACTATTTCACCTTCATACAATTTGACCAAATTCATAGGATACAGAACAAAGCAGCTGATGCTATGGCTACTATTGGCTCCCTGATTGACATGCCTAAAGACTGAATAGAATGTGAGTTCCTTGTGGAACAAATTTTAATCCCAACATATGATATCCCTGAGACTGACATGGTGTGTGGCATTGTAGGTCTCGCTTCCCCATGGTATCAAGATATATATACTTATCTACATGATAATATTCTACCCCCAGACCTCACATGAAACCAACGAAAATCCTTTATTTAACGTTCAGCCCGATACGTTATTGTCAGTGATATGCTTTATCATCACAGGTATGATGGAACCCTCCTTAGGTGTCTGAATGAGACTGAAGCCCATACTGCACTAACGAAGGTACATAGTGGTGTTTGTGGGGCCCATTCAAATGGTATGGATTTGGCCAAAAGGATTCTTCAAGCTGGATATTATTGGCCTACATTAGAGCATGATGCTTGTGAATTCATGAAGAAATGCCTTCCCTTCCAGCAACATGCAGATTTGATTCATGCTCTAGCACAAGACCTTCAACCCCTCCTAGCACCATGGCCCTTCTCTCAATGGGGTTTCGACTTGATTGGCAAGATTTACCCACCATCTTCCGATGCCCATACATTCATAATTACTACCACTGAGTACTTCACCAAATGGGTGGAAGCAATGCCACTCTCACAAATCATAGCCAACATCCTCTCTAATAATGGAAAATGTTTTAAAAACTAAGCCATGAAACACCTTTGTGACACCTTTCATATCCAACATCATTGGTCAATGCCTTATTACCCCCAGGGTAATGGTCAGGTAGAAGCAACCAACAAGACCCTTATCCACATCCTCAAAAAGGTTGTCAATAACATTGGTTGAGATTGACACCTCCATATTTGTCCTACTCTCTAGGCGTATCACACCTCCATCTGTAATCCTACAGGCACCACCCCCTATTCTTTAGTGTATGGTGCCGAAGCCATCTTGCTAATTGAATTTGAGCTCCCATCACTGAGGATTTCTATGAATAACCTTATTAGTGAGGAGGATGCTCGTGTTGCACAGCTTGCACAACTAGAGTTACTTGATGAAAGATGAATCAAAGCCTATGATCATCTGCAAGCTTACAAAAACTGCCTCAAGCGTAACTACAACAATTCCAGATTGATGATCTTGTCCTTAAAGAGAACCAATTTACTCAACAGGACTGTGATAAGAAAGGAAATTTGAAGCAAACTGGTTGGGTCCTTATATCATAACTACTAAATATGGATCTGGGGCATACAGACTTGCTACTCTTGAAGGAGAGCCCCTCGAAGGGCCTATCAATATCATGCATCTGAAGAGGTTCTACACCTAAGCCTGCCTGGTAACCCTACCTGGAAAAATACCAAAAAAAAAAAAAATTCTCTAAAAATAGTAAAGAGAAATAAATTCGTCCTATGGTGAAAACCACCTTTGGTGGTGCCTTGGATAAGTACAGATGGTGAAAATCTGATAATAGGGATCATTCGTAGAGGGCTTAATTATTATCTACCTTGTGTCCTAATTACTTTGTGACTCCACCCATCCTATCTAGACATCCTCTCCCATTCCATCCTTGGCCGCTTGGTATCTTTTGATTGAGCATTGGACGATTATATGCTATTCGTCATCCTGAGCTTTTTATCCTAGTCTGAGCTTTTTTCATCAGTTTTTCCATTGGTCGATTTGTATCCGCGTATAAGATCATCCATCGTGTTAGTTCCAACCTAGTCCTCATCCTGTCATGTGGGTCTCTTTGGTTTTCATCGAACTACGTTGCCCCTGTGCTTTCACATAGGCAAGGCTGATCATTTGATCTACCCCCGGGGCCTTCAAATCATCCTATGATGGTCCCCCATCATTTTTCTCCATCATCCTTTTTCTCGCTTTTATCCACAGTCAGTCATTCTTTTCTTTCCTTTGAACTACGTTGCTCCTGTGCTTGCATGTAGGTAAGGTCGATCTTTTGATCTAACCTCGGGGCTTTGTTTCATCGTTGTCTCATCGGTCTCCATTAGTCCTCTTTCTGCTTTATCCATGGTCTTTTCTAGAACTACGAGGGCTCTGCACTTTCACGTAGGCAAGGCTAATATCTGATCAGCCCCCGAGCCCCTAGGTCTGTAGGGTGTGTCAGTCCTTTGTCTAGTCTCTTGTGTCATGTCGTCAAGAGTACCCTTATCTAGCTGGTTCTTCACAAACAAAATCCTCTAGTGTCAGGAGATCGGGTTAATGAAAAATATCTTGCGTCACCTGGGTCATTTTAGTTTAGTATCCATCATTGGTCTCAATAGGATGCATCCTTCCTAACAGATCACATCATCACCCATCCATCCTCGTGATCCTATGGAAAAAGATGTTTAGCTTTGATTATGATATTTTCATACTTTTGGATTTTGTTTATTGTTTGAGCTCCCTATTCTCACTTATTGAAACTGCCATGATCCATCATATTATGGTGGGTTTTGATGAGTTAACACAGGGGTATCTCTTGACCATTTATTGGTGTTGTCTGCTAGGTCATTTCCCCTTAGTACCCACTAGGATCTCTAGAATCCTGTGTTACGTTGAGAACATCCCTTTGTGCCTATGGTTATTCTAATACCTGGTTCGACCAAGGTCCTCGTGACTTTGGGTTATTAGGATAGCCTTGTTTGTTGTGTTTGTTCCATGCATTTGACGCCAACTCGCCTTGGTCTCATATACCATGGTATTTAGTATCTTATGCTATAGCAAAAATCAATGCTCCGAAGATGGAAAATTGCATTCCTAACTGCATTTCATTTCATTGCATGCACCCTTCATTCAGCCTTGTTCATAACCTATGACTCGCAATTTAGGCTATGCAAAATTTGATTCTTTTTCCCCTTGGTTTTCCTCTCAGGGTACTAATGGTTCTTGACAGGTGTAGTATCACACCTACATTACACCTATCATCTACTAACATTCCCATGCAAGTCCTTATTGATGTTTAGGTTTGCATTATAGGAATTCATATTTCATTCATATTGCATGTTACATTATAGATACAGCATATTTTATCTCTCATAGATTGATTAGATTAAGCATCTTAGTTTCATTTAACCCATACATGTCCATATTAACATTCACATAATACATGCATTAACACCTGCAAAACATATTGTTAGATCCATCCTAATTACATTTCCTACCAAATATTCATCTCATCCCACATTATAAACATTAATGCATGCATAATAATCCATCCATATAGACATAAAATTTCATATACATGTGCATACATAAACTAAATCATCCATCCATATAGACATAAAATTTCATATACATGTGCATACATAAACTAAATCATCCATCCATATAAGCATAAAATATCATATACATGTGCATATATAAACTATCATCAATCACATAAAACATAACACATAGTGTCAATAAGGACTATCACATATCATAATCAAAATAATACAATATCCATCTCATCATAATGTATCGAACATAATCAAATATACATCCATCATGTATATCATCAAATAAGGTAAAAAATCTAGAGATGTAGATCACATCTGATCTCTGCTAACATGTACTAAACCGCCATCCTGCACCTGTCAAAAAACTGGTATCTTGTCATCTGTCCTCTGACTGCTCTACTGTGAGCTGCCCACATCTGATCTTTGAGAAGAGTTAGGCATTGGACCTCTGTGCATAGGGGTCCCCTGGTACTCAAGGGTGGGAGTCCCCTGGTAGCCACTGTAAGGAGATGGAGTCCATCGATAGTTGCTATACCCTTTGGTACATGTTCCTAATGATTGAGACGGTGCTGACATCTGAGGTACTTGTCTGATATAGCGCGCTGTGCATTGCGCTAGGTTTGGAACTGCCTGCTCATAGGCACACCTCCAATAGGTCACCTC
>VDFB02131285.1:2811-14238 GCA_007258455.2 Sequoia sempervirens | reverse complement strand
AGCACTCCATACCGAGCAACATAAAACGACAGCAACCCGTGCTATAATCAACACAACCAAGCACACTATCAATCTATACAAATCAACATGGTGAAGCAACCACCAACCAAATCTCCAAAGCATATATCCGGGGATTAACATACATAACACATATGCACCAATACACATAACTGAGAATTCATGACAAGGCCACTCATAGAACAATATCATTACAATGTTTACTCAAGACAAGGTATGCAATATTATCACTTCAACATTCATTTAACATTTTTCATTTTGAATCCAGGTACAATAATTTAATAGCTACATGATTTCTTAAGACTCAACAATAAAGTTGGGGACTATAGACCTCACCAACAAGATGTACCTATTATGCAATTATCATTATCATGCAATGGTTTCACTAATCCCTTTTCTCTAAACTTTTATTTATTGCAAAATGATTTTCCACTCATATTATACATTTTCCATGATTATGAATGCAACTTGGGGACTTAGGTCCTTTACCCAAGGTTTGATCAATTAAAACAACCTTCCTGAATACATAAGCTTTTTCTCATAAGATACAACATACCATGAGTTTCAATACCCCACACACTCAAGGACATGCATCTTCGTTAGCCCAAAGGGAAGAGAGAGAAGACAAGAGATATTTATAGTTCTAACATAGGAACAAATGCAATCATGGTTTCTTCATCACATAATTCACTTTCACACAAATACATCAATCATATGAGAGCATGCACAAATCTCTATGAACTAACTACATGATAATTCATTTTCTATTATCATATTCACAATTTCAAAATAATATAACATGCAAAAGCAACTCCAAAACCACATAGGGTCAATCAGGCAATCACTTGCACAATGAGGTAAAGCACAAGAAGACATGCAAGGGTGGACATAACAACAAAGCTGGTTGTCATCCACCATAGACAACACACCAATTTCACACACTACACAATTGTCCATAATGCATTCTTCTAGTAGGAAGGATATCAGTGCATTGTGCACTACACCAAGGATCCTATCTTTTCCATTGGATTCCTACACCATTGGACCTACACCACCTCACAACAACTTTTGGGTAGACAAATGAGATCAACCCAAAAGGAAAACATAAACTAACAAACAAAGCACCTAGGTCAATGCCATGGCTCATAGTTCCTAGAGTATAACCTACGCAACTAACAGCTTAATGGGTTCCACATTATCCCAGAGTACCTAGTGTTTAAACCTAGGCTCTGATACCATGGGTAATGCCCTGCCATGCAACCCTAGGGGAAGTTGCAAATTACTACACAAATAAACTAATATTTTTTTTAAAGGAACAATTAACATGCAAGATCACTAACCATTGCCAACCAATCCCCTAAGGTTATGAGACTGAGTTACTTAAACCCAAACAAGAAACATGAATTAACCAAATATTTAAATTACTTAAAGCATTATGAACGTATACATTCCAAATAAGATTAATTACTTTAAGAATCATAACTACCACATGATTTCAAATAACAATTAATTTACAATAAGATTACGACGCTCATTCCCCGAGTGAGATAAATCCAATAATCATGATCACATATTACAAATTTCACCTCGATCACAATGAGGGGTAATAAAATTACAAGATCAACTAAAAGGATAAAGCATGACAAGATACGGGATCCCACGAGCTCTCCAACTAGAAATCTATGCTCATTATGTTGTAATATCATTTGATGTAAAGTATATTTAGGCCATGTATTTATTTAGGAACTATCATTTGCAATAGTTGATTATGTTGTGTTATATCTGTCGAAATATATATGCTTTATGTCTTTATAATTTCATTTATTGTCATATGTACATATGGTATTAATATGGTTATTGTTAATGGATATTTTAAATGATGATATGAGAATGAATGGATTTACGTAACTGTTTAATTATTGCTTAATCTATTATCTTTGTTATGGGTTAGTGTAGTATTGTCCTTGTGTACCCCAAGAGAATTAGTTGTGCAACTTTTAACAATGTAATGTTGGAATACTTAAATACAATCTTATGTTCTTTTTTTTTAAAAAAATTGTTGCATCTTTATTAGTTCCTTTGGGGTTTGCGCGGCGGGGCATTACAAAAGGTTTTAGACTACCTAATGTGTTGATTTAGTTTTCACTGATTAACCAACTCTACATGAGTTACCCTAGCACCACTTTGTGTGCCAGCCCTCATAAAGAGCCACTCCCCTAATAATAACACAAGGTAACTAATTTTTCTAACTAAGGGTAGACAAGGTGCACATAAACTAATATCAAATTAAACAATAATATAACAATAGACATCACAACCCATTCATAGAACCAGGTATCTAATCCAAATAAAACTATGTGCACTACCCTAGTTAACTCAAAGGATTGTATTTTAAACATATAACAACTCCCCACATTAAAGAAACTTATCTAGAAAAATTCTAACTCAATTTATTCAAATTGCCCAAAAACATGCACAAGAAAGATCACAACTTAAAAATAATTCAAGTAATAAAATGATCTATAATTCGGATTTCCTAAATCCAATTAAATCGATAACATCATACTTGAAATCAATCATCTTAAATATAATTTCACTATCAATTAATGAAGATTTTAAAACAATTATTTATTTCTAATTTCACAATAACTCATCATAATAAACTTCAATTAAGTACTCTATTTAAAATATTTCATTACAATTTAAATTCCAAATCTATACACTTATTGCACTCATCATAATAAAATAATCATTTAAATATTTATACCTAAATATTTATTTAATTATTTTATTTTAATAATTTATCAATAACAATAATACAATTACTAATTTCCTAATATTTAATAATTATATAAATATAAATACAATATATATTTTATATATGACATATATTATATAAAAATTAAATATAAATAAAATACAAATAAAATAAAATAAACTACAATTTATAAAGAGATTTGTAGCCCCTTGCTGTAGCCATGGCTGTGGCTGTGGGTAGGGCTGCCTTCACAGCCCTCCCCACAGGGCTGCGACTGTGGATGGCAGTGCCATGCGCTGCCTGTGAAGGCGGCACTAGGCGTTGCCCTCCACACCGCCTCCCTAGTGGGGGTCGGCTGTGGGGGCAAAACCCCCTGTGCCTACCTAAAATTTTAGTATTTTTTTCTTAAAAAATGCCTAACGAATTTCGCCTATACGACAATTTCGCTATTATAATTTTTAAATAAAATTTTTTATGAACATTCTACACAATTTCAAAGGCATATTATATATATATATATACAATAAACTAGAAAGATTGCTGGGAAGAGCAATTTTTTTTTAATAAATAATTTTCTACACGAAAATTTAAATAAACAAAACAGAGGTTTCAATTTCTCATTTTTGATAGAGGGTTTCAATTTCTGTAAAGAAGATTTCATTCACAATCTAATTACTCAAAATCTTTTCTACAATAATATTTAGCAAAGTTCTTCCCAGAGGTTTCTATTTCCTCAAATTTAACAGAGAACTTCATTTATATATCTACTGAGATTTCTTCTGTTTCCTTTTGATAAATTTCTATTGTTTAAAAAAACCTTTTTTGTTGCTCTTTGATTTTACTATAGCTTTTTGTTTCAAAATTTTACATAGAAAGGTAACAAATTTTCTACAGAAATATTTTCAACAAAAATTTATCGAGAAGTACAAAAGTTTCAATCAACTATTATTCTACAGGAAATATTTTAATTTTACCAATTTAACAAAACTTCTACAAAATTAAATCTTTATACAGACAATCTTTTCAAATCACAATACAACTAACTAAATAGCATAGAACCTGTTTACCTGTAGTTTGAAGAATTGACAGTTGAAGAAAAGCTTTGCCTGCTGCGTGCAACTTCCAAAGCCCTTTTTCCAATCTCCACTTTCAAAAGGAACTTCCAAAGCCCTTTTTCCAATCTCCACTTTCAAAAGGATGCAAATCACTGAACCATAAATAATTCCAGATCTTCTTCCAAAATTTTAAAAATAAAACCCCAAAAATCACAATATTTTTCCAACAATTCTCTGTTCCTTTTCTTTTCTGTGAAGAGCCTTCTTGCCTTTCCCAATTCTTGCAATATTCTCTATGAGAAAATCCTCAACAAGAATTTGCATTTAATTTTACTATCACACATGGCAAATCAAAAAATATCTTCTAGCAAACTCACAGATATTTTCTTTTAACAATTTTAATGAATTATTCTATTTTATAGAATTTAAAATTTCAAAAACTAATTTCATTTTTTTTAATTTTTATACATATTTAAAATTCTCATTCACACAAAAGCATTAAACAATATTTAATCTATTCTTTGAATAAAGGTAATTGAATCAATTAATTTTTTTTTTTAACAAAATAACTTTAATCACAATGACTAAATTATTTTACCAATAAACTAATTTAATTAATTAAATAAAATATGAACCTTTTATCTACAATATTTAAAATTAATTTAAATAAGCACTAAATTATAAAGAACATTTATCTAACATTAAATTCACAAAATAAACCTTTCATAACAAATAACAAGGCAAGCAAAGACGTGACAACCAAACATACCAGACCTAAATTGATGACATACTGTGACTAGGTTTGAGGCTAGACTAGGAAAAACCTCATTACTATCTGCCAATCAACATTACCATTAAGCCTAGACATGCTCAGACCTGTGAAACCAGGTGGAGTCAGTGTCATGTACCTGCAATCCTACAATCAAACATATATATAGAATACATATATATAATCCATGATTCAAACACACAGTGAGGAGAAAATCGCATAAATCATAAGGCACTCGCAAGAGAGTGATGCAACTCCGTTCTCATCACCAATACAATATCACATCAAACTGACAAAATAAATATCAATTAATCTACCATGAACATATATAGCAATAACATCTCAAGTAAACATCTATGCTGACATAAAGCATGCCAGAAATAATCACCACCAAATAGTGTATCATCTCATCATAAAAAAATCCACCATTGCTCTACAGTCAGTGATAAAATACATCAAAACAAGGTATCAAGGTCTATCAAAGTAAAAAATACTGTCATTAAACATAAGAAAAATGGAGGGGTACTACATCCTCCCCCTAGGATCAGGCTTACTCCTGAAAGCCTGTGAACAGATGGGGATACAACTCCCTCATGCGTGTTGCATCCTCCCAAGTAGCAGATGCCTCATGACTAGGATCCCATTGGATCCTCACCTAATCAACATCTCAACCCCTAAGAATGAGCCTCTGGTGCTGAAGAATGCACATGGGATCCAAAGCTAGCTGCCCATCCTCTACCTGTAACGCATTCCAATCAAGTACATGAGAAATATCAAGATGATAAGGTCTGAGAATTGACACATGAAAGACATCATGAATATGTGACAAGCTGGGTGGTAAGGCGAGTCGATACGCCACAGGACCAATCCTCTCTAGAATATCAAATGGCCCAACAAATCAAGGCACAAGCTTAGAGCCTTTTCCATAATGGATTGGACTCTTTCGCGGTCACACTCGAAGAAATACTCTATCACCAACTGAAAATTGGTGGTCTACTATATGCACATCGGCATACTTCTTTTTTCTATCCTGTTCTGCTATCAGATGTTCTCTAATACGATCAACCTATTGCTCCATGTCTCAAAGCATCTCAGGTCCAAGTAACACCCTATCCTCAAGTCGATCCCAACTCAATGGAGTCCGACAAGGATGCCCATATAATGCCTAAAATGGGGGCATACCAATAGAATTTTGATATCCATTATTAAAAGAAAATTCCACTAAGTATAGATAATCTTCCCAACGTTATTGTTGGTCCATTACATACATTCTAAGCATATCCTCAAGAATTTGATTGAATCTCTTTGTTTGACCATCAATTTTAGGATGATATGCTGAACTAAAGTTCAACTGTGTACCTAGAGCATGTTGTAATGAAGTCCATAGGGCTGATGTAAATACATGATTTGTATATGATATAATCCTATGAGGAATTCCATGCAACCTTACAATATCCTCCATGAATATCCTAGCTACAGATGAATTATTATAAGATGATTGAACTAGAGAAAAATGGGCTACCTTAGTCAACCTATCAACAGTAACCATAATGGCATCATGTTGATGTGACGAGATAGGTAATCCAATAATGAAATAAACTGATATAATATCCCATTTCCATTCAGGAATGAGATGTGGCTGTAATAATCCAGTGGGATGTTGATGCTCAGCTTTAACTCTTCAGTACTCAAGACATCTCGATACAAAATCAGTGATATCACATTTCATACCAGGCCAAAAGTACAACTATCGAAGATCTACATGCATCTTCTTAACACCAGGATGAGATGAGTAAGGTGCTCGATGTGCCTTAGTCATAATCAACGTGTGAAGACCTTCTAAATATGGTACATAAATATGGTCTAAATTTCACAATAAACCATCTGGTTCAAGATTATACCCTGTAAATCTACCCTCTAGAGGTCTACCTAATTCAATCTCCATCTTTACCTCCTGATACAATCTATCTATAGCAATTGCTGCTATAATTTGGCTCCTTAAATCTACTTCAAGAGTAATAGCAGAAATCTCATGTCGTCAGCGACTGAGAGCGTCAGCCACTACGTTCTCTTTTCCTTGAACATATTTCACCTCAAAATCATATTCACATAAAAACTCCATCCACCGTCTCTATCTAGCATTCAAATTAGGTCGCGTAAAAATATATTGCAAACTACGGTGATCACTATGAAGTTTGAAGTGGTGACCCAATAAGAAATTCCTCCATTAAACTAATGAATGAACCACTGCGGCAAGCTCCAAATCATGTAGTGCCCTCCATTTGCGTTGTCTTTGTAATGCATTTCAACTCGTTGTGAGGTCAGGTAATTTTTTTTGGACTTTGAGTGCATTTGATTTATTTTGGTCGATAAATGTTTTTGATCAAATTACAACATTTAAATAGGATTATAAAGTTAAAAAGGTATTGTGGATAATTAAAAGAAAATAAATAATTAAATAAATGGTTTAATATAATTAGAGGTTAAGAAAGAATAAAATTACACTATTAATAGAAGTAAATAAAATAGAATATTGAAAGTTAATTATTATATTGAATATAATATAAATTTATAATAAAATAAAATACGTAGATAATAGTAATATAATAAATTAATTAAGTGTAATGGAAGTTAGTATAGCAAATAATTTGAGAAATATTTTAGATACTGGAAATGAAAGTTGAACATGCAAAGAAATATTATTTGAATTTCAAGTTTCGGTTATGGGGGCGGTTACAAGATGGTGTTTGTTTCATGAGATTTTGGGAGGGGGATGGCACGGGAGGAGACCACATTTCCTGGAAGGAATTTCTTTTCAACAAATCATTTGCTCTCTTTATCCTTCCACTTTTTAGAGGACGCTAACAGAGGCTATGGAAATTGTCGTTGCACCTGCATTATTCCAGTAAGTGTGAAATATTTAGGTAAGTCATTATCCATGATTCCAATGAGTTCTCATTTCTTTGTTTATGGATGAGTCCTGTTCGTGGCTAGACCACAAGTTTTGTTGTGTTTTATTTCATTACAAAAAACAATTTTGTTGTGACGTGTAAAGGGAGGGCGTGGTTCCTTGTTTCCCTTGTTTCTGTGGCCATTTGCATATATAAAAAAGGTCCTCTCACATTTAACAGTCGTTTTCCTTTTAGATAGTCCATATGCCTTGTCTATGCCTACGCATTTTCTGTATTTGTATTCTCTATACTTGTTGTGTTCATACTTTAATGGAAGCGAATACTCTGTTTCCAAGTGCCTATTTTGGGCATTGGCAGGAAGGATGTTGTCATGAACACTTGAGTTGTAGTACCCATCCATGCTCACACAGGATGTGCGAGTAGTCGACTAGGAATCGGAAGAGGAAGATGGGACAAGAGCTTCTAATGGTATTTTATATGTTGTGATTGGATTAATTAAACAAGGGTAATATTGTTTATTAAAATGTTAGATTAAATTGTATTTAAATATTTAAAAGTTTTATTTATTTTTAAAAAGTCATGTATTTTATTAAATATTAATTAAATATTAAATAGTGTTTAATATTTTAATCAATTATTTTATTGAGGATAATTGTTTAGAATAAATTATTTAAATTAATTAGATAATGTGCTTTGCAAGTAAAGTTGTAAAAACAAAAATTAAAACAAAAAGTACTGTGGAATGGAAAAATAAATAAATAAAAGAATGAAAAAGATAAAAGAGTGAATGTGATTTGATATTTAACGGGAAAAGCTCGCTTTTAAAAAAATAGAATTTCTTTTATTTAGGATTTTTGGTGAGCTTTTGCATGGGAATGGAATATATTTTATTTTTAATTGAAAATTTTGGAAGTTGGAGAGACACAGAGGTTTTATGGAGACAGAGTTGCACAAGTAGATTGTTTTTTTGGAGTTTTTGTAAAAAAAATAAAAAAATAAAAAAATAATAGTTCTTTCATTCTCTTGCATTAAATTGGGAAGGATTTCAGTATAAAGGATGGGATTCGAATTCGGGCACGAAATTCTGGAGAGGCAGATTCAAGTGGAAGTTCATTGTAGAGGTCATCAAAATCAAAAGGGCATCATCAGATTCTCAAATCAGCATAGGACTCCAGGTTTCTCTTGTATTCTCCTTTAGCCTTCTGTTTTAGAGAAAATATAAGAGTAGTTAAAATAGGACTTTTGTGAGAAAATAAAACTTTAGATTAAATTGAAAAGTAATGAAAGATATTAAATTAGTTTTCTGAAAGTTATTGTTGTTTTCAAAAAAAAAAATACATCTTCTGGATTGTCCAATTTGCCTATGGGTTAATAGGAAAGAAAACGCTTTTAATCCCTCCAAAAACAAATGAAGTTTTGATTTTATATTCCGATATATATATGTTTCATATATGTAAATATTTGTATCAATATTATCTTTTGTTGTTGATCTTTGAAAATATTATATATATATATATATATATATATATATATATATATATTCGTTATTTCTATTTAATTATTTTATGAGCATTTATATTATTAAAAAAAGAAAAATTGTATTTATGAAAATTAATCTAGGGCCGAATTGCCGTCGGCGTTCCGTACCAGGGACGGAAGTTTGTGTTTTAATAATAATAATAATAATAAAGATTAATAGTAAATTCTATTTAAAAGTTTTATAAGGGTTTTGGGGGGGCTCGGCTGGGCCGTAGCCTCCCCCGTACCCCCCTGTGGCACGGACTGCCACAGCAGTCCTTACAGACTGCTGGGCAATCCCCACTTGGCCCTATATGTTATTTTAAATTCATTTTTTTTTTTATATAAATTTTTATTATTGTTTGTTTTAATTTATATAAATATGTTTATTAATTAATGTTTGTTTTTTTTGTTAAATTGTAATTAAAGTTTATTAAAATATATTTATTTTATTAAATATTATAATTATAATTTATTTTAAAATTATAATTATTTTATTTAATATTATTTTTTTGTAGGATGTAAATATATGATACCTTTTAGCTAAAACATAATGTCTTTTGATTATAAGGAATTCTTATATATACTTGCTTACATATATTTGCATTGCAGTGATAGGAGTAGAATAAATTATATTTTGTGTTCATGTGGTTGGCTAGGTTTAGAAATTGGAAATTTAAATTGGGCTATTTGCATGTTAGTTATTTGAAATAATTTATTGAGTGGGTTAGGTGAGAAGTGATTGTTTGTTAAACCTAAGGTTGACTTTCTTTTATGTTTCCATCTTAATCTTGTGACCTTTGAATTGTTGTAGCTTTGAGTGGACATTATCTGTTGATATGTTGATTTAGGTTGTACATTTGAGTTTAGCGTATAATTATACTTATTATTTTGTTGTAGTATTAATACACATATATAAAAATATTTTAATAAGTGTTGAGTGATGGTTAAATTTAAGTAAAATTTATCATTATGATTATTATAAATGTAGAGATTTTATTGGTTGAAAATTTATTATAAATATGCACGTCTAAATGTTAATATAGTCAATTGGGGAAATTGTTTTATCGGTTAGATGGGAATGATTTAACGTTTTAGGATGTAATTTTATAATATTGATTTTGAAATGATCTGTAATTTGGAGAAAGTAACTTAATTGACTTTTTGAGAATTAATTAGATTTGATGTTGTAATATTGTAAAGCTAATTTTGAGCTTCTCCTCCTTTATGGGTTGTTTTTTGACTTTTATATCGATGTGGAAATCCCGTGGTAGTTTGAGAAACTTTGTTCCAGAGGCTTATTATTTTAGAATGTTATTCTCGTCTTGTATTTTTGTGATTAGAATATTACATGACCCTTGAAATATTATCATACATTAATAATCAATTTGTATATTATAATTTGATCTCGTTGAATGTTTAAGTTTTGAGTATTAGTTTATTGAGTAGTATTTGGCTAGTGATAAGGATTTGATATCTATGGTATGTGTTTTATCGTGAGCTATCTAGCTAAAAGGGAATGTTGTTATGCCTCATGACCTTTCTTGTGCAAGTATGAATAAATATTTGAATAGGCTATTTTTATTTTATTTTTGCAAGAATATGCTTATCTAGTTCAGCAGTCTTCAGCTTCACCTAAGTGGGTGGCAGCCGCCTAAGAAACTGTCTGGGGTGATGGACCCTAGAAAGGGTTGCATACCCACTCCTCTAGTATGTAATGTTGTATGGGTCACATAATGCTTATGCATAGAGGATTGAGGTTAGTGTGTATTTGTGGTGTTGTGTTACTTTTGTGTTGGGGTAGATTCCTCCTTGAAAGTCTTATGAGTGAACCCTTGGTTGGTCAGTCAATGAGTTGGAGCAGCTCAAGTTGTCGAACTACGGTGCCTCTGCGAATTATATACGTAGGCAAGGCCATCAGTGATGAGCTCCCGAGGCATTAGGTCGGGCCCCTAGGACTGTTCTTCTGAGTCTTGTTTGAGTCTTGTCGTATATTTTTGATAACGTAAAAACTACCATTGATTTATATAAGCTTCTCTTAGTGATCATGTGCTAACTATCTTTGATCTGATGTGTGTGCCAAGTCATGTAGACCTTGCAGGTATAGGCATTGGGAGCAAGGACTTCTCGATAAAATAGAATGTAAGAGGTATGTTAAGCTAACCTAAGTAAGTAGACTCTATTGCCAAAGTTAGTAAATCACTTCTATCTTTTCTTGTAGCTTGTGTGATCATTGATTATAGCTATAAGTAGTGAGTTGTGTTGTTGTTATTTTTATTTTCGTTGTTAGTTGTTTGGCAAGTAACCTCATGTGCCCCAGAGAACTAAGTGAATAGTGTAATGTAATGTGTTATGTGATTATGGTTAATGTTCTCGCATGTTCAACTATATTGTTTT
>VDFB02131284.1:0-20824 GCA_007258455.2 Sequoia sempervirens | reverse complement strand
AGCAAATGTGGCTCTTTGTGCCATAGATGCAGCGCACTATTTCATCAATGCATCATTTCATACCATGATTGTGGCTCACTATCACACGAATGAATTGTTTTGCTTTGCAAATGTGTTTCAGACTTGAAAACTCAAAGTTTCTTACAAATTCCTTCAAATCCAGTTAGTTCATGTTGGGTTCACCAATGTAAAATAGGGTAAAATCAACGTAAAAGGTATGAATCAATAGTACCAACCACCAAATACATAAAACTCAAGCTCTATTGACCCTAATCCAACAATGAAACACAAATGAACATAGAAACATAAACAATAAAGCAAAATTACTCATAATTACTATGCCATGGTTGAATCACCTTCATTGCTCTTGTCCATTTTTCTTTATATGATTTCTTGCCCTTAGATTTGGAGTATGCAATAATAAGCCTAGTGATAGTGATAACAAAATATCAAAGATAGTGGTTGTTTATTAGGGTTGAAATGAAAGGGATAGGTCTCTTTTATAGAAAACCAAATTTGAATGAAGGGCCAAGATTAAATGATGAAGATCAATGGATGAGATTGCTTTGAGAAGCAAGAAAATAGGGTTAGGGAAAATAGGGTTTAGTTAAGGATGGACGGTGGAGATTAAAAGATAATGAAACCTTATCAAGGGTGGAAATTAATTGAGATAAGAGATATGATTTGGTACATAAAAAGAGGTGGTTGAAATAAATTAAATAATTATAAAATTATTTAATTTAGGAGGGAAAGTGAATAATTAAATAAAAATGATTATTTAATTATAGAAAAAAGGGAAAAGGTTGACTTCTAATTAAAATAACAATTTAATTAAAAGTAGAAGAAAAGGACAAATTAGTAAATAATTAAAATAATTATTTATTAGTGGAGGGAAAAAGGTGGGATTAAATAGAATTTATGTAATTTGTGGAAGAAAAGGCTAATGAATAAAATAATTAAAATAATCATATAATCATAGTAGGAAAATGATAATAATTAAATAAATAAGATTTTTTTTACTCATAAAGGAAAACGAGTAATTAGTGACGTAATTAAATAAATCAAAGAAGAAAAAAAGGGGAAAGTGAATTAATTAAATAATTAAAATTATTTAATTAATAGGAGAATATGACCTTAGGGGATAATCAAATAATTAGAATTATTCAATTATGCAGGAAAGAAGAAGTGGAAAATGATGCTCATAGGCCTAGAACATTTTTCAGTGTCTACACATCCATTTATACTGCGCCGAATCTAAATAATCCACCTCTTCAACCACAATAAACCAATCCATCTCTTCAATCACAACAACAACAACAACCAATCTATCAACATAGATAATCCAAACCTCCACAACAACAACTCATGTACCAACAACATAACATGTCTCAACAACAACACTCTCAACAACAACCTTCATACCAAGACCCTTCATATAACACTCAATATCAACAAGGGTTAAACTCTCAAAATCAAGATCCTAACACAATACAATATCAATATGGTCCTTCATACACTCAAACTCCACAACAACAAAACACAAATCTATAATATCAATAAAATCTCGGTCCTCAAGAACAAAATCTTGTTCCTCAACAACAAAACATTGTACCTCAACAACAAAATTTTGTACCTCAACAATCAAACATAAATCCTCAAGATCCAAATTCTTATCCTCAATACTAATACAATGCTCCTCAAGGACTAAATATTTCATCACAAACATATAACATCCCTCAAGGTTTGATGCACACTCAAAATCCATATTACAACTCATCATCCTTCCTTGGACAACAAAATTATAATCCACCTAACCCTCCACAAGGAAATGTGTTAGCATTACAAATCGAAAGCATCAATCAAAGGATAATAGACATACAAATCAGAAAGACTAAGGAGAGCTATTCCTTGGAAGACATTTGTCCTTATCCTTATGATCAAAGTATTACCATGATTCTCTTCCCTAAAAACTTCAAAATTCCTAAATTTGACAAGTATAAAGGAAGAGGAGATCTTATTGAACATATACAAGAATTTTTCATGGCATGCATGGAGGTAGCTAAAAATGACTCTTACATGATGATACTCTTTCCTAGGAGCCTTGGTGGAAAATCCATAGAATATTTTTCTCATTATCACTTGGAATGAAAATGTTAAATGAACTATCAAAAAATTAATCAATCACTTCTCGTACAACATAGAACAAGAGATCACCGTAACTGATTTGTACAAAGTGAAACAAAACCAAGGCGATCCTTTTGCTTCCTTCTTGTAACGATGGCAATATAAAGTAAGTAAATGAAAATGGAATTTTCCTGAGAAACAACTTGTTGAAATCTTCCTGGGAAATATGAACACTAATTTAGGCTTCCAATTAACCATGTTATTTCCCAACGCATACGATGATATCATTAAAAAAGGCATAGCTATTGAAAGGGCTCTTACTGAAAAAGGAGTTATCAATCTATACAACAATCAAGATCAACCTTCCAATTAAAATGATAAACCACATCTACGGGAAAAGAACAAAAACATTACCAATGATGGAGTAGTGGATGCTAAATTTGTGTAAAACATACAACCTCCTCCTAACTATCCTCAACACAATGTTCAAAGTAATCAACAAAATAAGCCTCCAAGTAATCAACCAAATAATAAAAATCAAAGTCATCCAAGAGGACCACCAAGACCTAACAATAAATTCAATCCAACAAGACAAAATACACTCCCTTGGGAGAACCTGTTGAAGTGGTCTTGCAAAAATTACTTCAAACAAACCTTATCAAATTACTGGAACAAAGAAGCTATAAGGAACCACAATTTAAACCTCCTTGGTACAATGAAAATTGTTGGGTGAATATTTTGTAATCCCTTTATGGATTACAAAACATTAATTTCAGCCATCATTTTGATGAGATAAATATCTCCTCTCATAAAGTGGAGGCTTCCTTCTTACTACTTACTAGAACAAAAAGTAAACTATGCTATAATTTACAATATATACACTATTTTAACCATGTAGAGGATGTGTTACATTCATCATTTTCTCTTATTTTAGAAAATGTGTTTATAATGTTCCATGGTGTTACTTCGTAATGCTAAACACTTCTAAGTAATAACCTAAGAAGTAATTCTCAATATTCTCAATTAGACATAAGCATAATCCAAGAATACTAGTATAACCAAAATATATGTAACTAGAAAACACATGAAAGCACAAAGCATTTTCATTGTTCACAATTATGAGTTCTTTAATAACTGGTGATGTAATTTGGAGGAAAAAGTCTTTCAATCCATGCCACAAAAAGATCCACATATCAAATGAATAATTCCAAGCACAAAGTCTTGACAATTCTTCACCAAAAGATATCAACATCACATTCACAATTCCAAGTAAATCATATAACACAAAGTCTACAAAACTTAGCTTGAATTCCATCTAATCATATAATAAGATAAATCAACGAGAAAGACATAAGAATATTCCCACTCATTTGAATTTGATCCAAAACAAAGGTTGGTATGCAGATTCACCTTCTTTATTGATTGAAATTGATATGCAATTTGAACTCAAAGTTTTGAAGTTGGAATGCAATTTTGGAAGCACTTCATTTCAAAAGATTATAGGTCCAAAATAAAAATGAGCTCTCTCATATTTATAGGTGAAAGCTAAGAGCTAATCTAGGAAAAAGTATAACTACTTTGACTTATTCAACAATGGAGTCCAAAATTATGGGAGGACTTCAAATTTGTTACAGGTATTTAAAATTTGACAAATGACATGTAAATTGTCTTTGACTAACTACAAAACCTTGTAAATAACTAAAACTTGAAAACTAATCTAAGGCATGGTCAGCCTTCTTCAACATTCTCCAAAGAAATCATCATGTTTCTTCAAGATTGTTTACACTTCATTGTCTGGCACTGAAGTATGCTTGATGATTCCTTGGGCTCTTGATATTGAATCTCTAACGGTATTGTAGGATTTTTCATGTCGCCTAATATAATGTTTCATATTAATGAAAGATAATTGAAAATAAAAAATTCAATCCATCAGTGATATAGAAAATGCTTGATCTTTAAACTCCTTCTGAATCATGTCAATAAAATTTTGGACCACATCCTTTGGGGGAATTAGCTTTTGATCATCATCTCACAGCTTACATGGAATCTCTTCAATTTTATTTATTAGCTACAAGTCATTTTCTTCACCAAGTTCTCATGCTGATTGTTATTCACTAAGCAAGTTGGTGAGAACAGTGTCTTTGTGAATCAAAGACTCTTCAATCTCCATATACATGTCTCAATTGTGAATGATCCCAAACTCCTATAATTTGTCTATCTCGAGTTTCCTCATTCAAATCCAATACTTTACTTTATTTTCTATGTCTTCCTTCTCTTGAGAGAAATCATTCATGGTGTCATCTAGTTTTGCTTTAATGTTTTCCATCTTATCTAGTTTTCCTATGGCTACTCCTAGCATCTCTGTACCTAATGTGTTGAAATGGTCAAGATATTCAACAACTACCCTACCTCTATCCTATAATTTTTCCACCTTATGAATGATGGGATTCTCAATGCCAACTGCAACTGCTTTAGGTTCAATGGATTCAAAATTTTGAGCTATCTTCTATAACACAATTGTGAGTTGCTTTGTTTTAGCCTTCGAGTGATCTTTCATTTTCTTCTCCTTGTCATATTTATATATGAGAGAATCTAAGGCTGATTGAACATCTTCCTTTACACTATCATGAGTCACTTTACCCAAATCAACCCTTGTGATAGAATATATTGCAAGATCTACTTCCTCATAAGTTCTATTAGTGGGAGGATGAGCTATCTCTGCATATTTATGACCATCCTTATCACAAAGCATCCTTGAGAGAGTCTTTGCTTTCTTTTTAGTTCTAGTCTTGGTAGTAGAAAGTTGTGAAAAGTTGAATTCATCATGAGAGATGGCCTCTTTCCTTCTCTTCAATGCTTTTGAAGACAACCATGGTGGCAATGGTGAACTCTCCTCAGGTTGTGTTTCCATTGGATGGGAGGTATTAGCTATATCCACAAAGGTGGTAGTCACTATGGGATATGTGTTAATCAAAATAACCTTATGAATTTCAGCTCTAGAGACTTGCACATAATCATTCAAAAATTGCTCCAAATCAGAGGTTGATGTGAGATAAAAATATGGTGATGACAAACTTGGCAATGACATGGGAGAACTAGTCACATTGTCTAAACCTTGTCTTGGAATCTCGAAAGGAAATCCTAATATGGATGAAGAATGTACATAATGAACCAAAACAACATGTGCCACAACACTTTTCAATGTGGGAGGAGGGTTTACAAGGACATTAGGTGCAGATGTGGTCATAGGAGGAGTAACGAAAGTAGATACAACATTTTCAAGAGGGGCTGAACTGATAAGTGATTCCTCATGAATATTTTCATGAGGAGACATCCCTGCTTCTTCATGATCCTCTTCATCAATTTTCCCCTCTTCTTGTACATGTTCTTCTTTTTGCACATGCTCCATTAGGGCCTATATGATGGTCCATCTATAGATTTCCCAACTTTTTTACCAAACTTGACTACAAATTTGATCTGAGGCTTTTAGGCTCTACTTGAGCTTGGAGCATCATTATTTTTTTTAGTCCTTAACTATGATTTCTTACCTGCTTGTATTTCAACCTCGTCTCCTAATCCTATGAAGAAAGGTTTTAATTGGAGATCCCTTTCATCGAACTAGACATTTGGGTTAGCTAAGATTGGTTGAAACCTTTCTCAGATTGATATCACCTCTTTTCAAGACCACTGGATCAAAGGAAGAGGAGAAGCTACAATATTTTTCCTTTCATATTCATCATTGAGAATATTATCCTCATCCTCCATGTCCTTTGGAACATTAGCAAGATCTAACTCTCTTATCTAATCTAAAGTCAGTCTACAATAATCTATCCTTTTGATTTCTCTTTCTGTCCTTATGTCAGCCCAAATATCTTCGATTCTGATGCACATGGGAGAAATCCATTTTGATCCAAGACATTATACCTCTATAGTCAAAATTAGATCTTTGCTTGTACAATTTGATCATCACTTGTTTCATTTCAAATTCAACTGCTTTTGCCTAATGTGAGGTCAAGAAAAAATATCTTTCAATGGCCAAGGGAAATTTGAATCTTGGCTTATGAGCTTCCATTTTCTTGTTGTGAACCATAATAATTTTCCTGCATAACTCCATTAGAAAATTTTTGTCACTGGGATAATGTGGCAGCATGTATGGATAGCTAGCAAAGCATCCTACTCTCAAATAATTAAAATTTGGAAACTGTAAAAACATGCATCCATATTTATTTACTGTCTTCCATGCTTCATCTGACACCCTTTAGTTCTCTATTTCAAAATCAAAGAAACATAGAAGTGGTCCGAAGAAGGAATCATTCACTCTTTTGAAGTGTTTGATACTTCCCTTGAGAGTGATTTGTGGAAATTATTTGAAAATTGGTGTAATCTTTATGTCACCTTCAGAAGTCAAACCTAAAAAGTTTCTCATTAAAGCCACAACATAGACCAAGTACAAGGTCATGTAGAACTTATGTGTTGCATGTACCTAAATCAATTGCTCATGGAGAGCATTGTTGATCTCCTCTCCCTAAAATATGTGTTGCTTTCTTTTTAGAATGGGCCTAATGTATGCGAACATCTAGTCCTCAATATAAGATGAATTTGGAAAACCATGCACTCTGTTGAGAAGAGTGATGAGGTCATTTACCTCTTCAATAAAGTCACTTCAAGGAGTTTTTGGGCCATCTAGTGACACCTGGCCTAAGAGCCTTTAGCCAATTACTGTTGATCATTTTCTTTTCAAAATCAAGATCCTTATCATACTTTGATAGTGTGGATTCTTTAGAAATTTCCACATATGAATCAACATCTAGGCACCTGAAAACTTTATGAAATAAATCTACATCTAACTCCATTACCACATTTCCATTTTAATCCCTGAACTTCCTATCATATTTGTTATAATGAGAAGCAACTTGTAACACAAACTCTAGATTCTAAGCTGCTACTGAGAATAAATCCACAAGATGTATGTTGCTATAAATTATTGACTTCATCTCGTTAGTAATTGGTTGCTTCTCAGTTCATTATACAACCTCACCCATATCCACATGGCCAATCTCCGTGTCTCTAATTTCATCTACATTTGATGAGACCACTATAGAAGGAATCACACCTTGGTATTTGTACTTCATTGCTTTCCCCTTTGATGGAGATGGATTTGACATCAACGGTAGAATGAGCTTTAGGAATGTAGATACCAGATTTTGAGAAACGTGCACAAGGAACTACATGAAAAGATTAACATATTGTAGATGTTAGGAAAAACTTTGCATTTAGGAAAAATCAATGAGGGTTGAAAATGGAGTGATTGCGCAAAAGATTGGGGTTTGAGCATAGTGGACACAAAAAATTGAGCGCAAAGGATTAGCTTGGTGAAGCAAGAAAATTTCCAGTATTAGGAAAAAATAGAGTGAAATGAGCGTATGCACTTGAAAATAATGGATTTGCAAGTGGAAATTGGCTTTGATAAAAAATTGCAAAGTCGGTAAAAATTATCGAAATTACAAGTGGGAAGACATTTATTGCAATTTCAGAAAAAATCTTAGAAATTACAAGTTGGTAGTTCATCTTTTGTAAATTTAGGAAAATTCACCGACTTTGCAAGTAAGAACTTGTTTACTTGTAAATTCAGAAAAAACCTCGATTTGAAAAATGGGTGGAACATCATTTGGCAAATCAATAAAATTCCCCAATTTGGCAAATAAGACACTTAGCAATTTTGCAAGTTCAGCGAAAAATGTTGATTTTACAAGCAATATATACAATTTTTGCACTTTTAGGAATTTTTTCCGACATGACAAATGAGAGAATATTTTTGTTGAATCAAGAAAAATCCCCAACTCTACAAGGGTAGATAATCGTTTACTTACATATTCGACGAAAAGTGTTGATGTTGCAAGCAACAACTTAGGCATTTGTAACCTCAACAAAGAATGCCGAATGTATAAGCTTCATTTGGGTAGCTTAATCAACTTGTATGGGTAGGAAATCTTGATGTGTTTACAAGAGTCACAAATTAGCGTTGCTTGGTCAAGGGAAAACCCCGACTTGACAACTAGGGAATGATATCATTTGCATCATCAACATAAAAACAAATGAACATTTAGGTGTTTGAAACCATACAAAAAAGAGATTTATGCTGATGGTGCATGGTAAAAAATTGGATTTGTATGATTGGTAAGAACTTTATGTCGATGCTTAGAGTGCATGAGACTATGAAACAAACAAGTTTCGTAGGGGTTTTCCTGTGAATCAAGCACAACTAAATTCAAGGATAACAACTTTCTCTAGCCATGGAGCTTCCTTTGGTCATTCTTTGAAATGATCAAAGGAAGAAGAATTCTAGTCTCTAAGTGCCTTCATCCATCCATTGGTCAAGTGACAAAAATAAAGATTCAAAAAGAAATTTTTTTAAAAAAAAAAAACAAAAAGACTATACAATTATTTACAAACACATTTGTCACCTCATCGAGTAAAGTGTTTCAGATTTTGCCCATTGTGTGGAAGTGAGAATGGAGTGCCATCTTCATATGCAAGAAGAAATATGTTTTTACCATGGAGTTGATGTATCTTGAATGGACCTATCCATAGTGAATCAAATTTTTCATGGACACCTTTAGGTTCTCTTCTCTTGTCCCACAAGAGAACTAGATCTCCAACATGGAAATATCAAGACTTCGCTTTCTTGTCAAAAAACTTCTTTACCTATTCCTGGTGTTCTGTGATATGGTTCACCACTTGAACATGCTTCTCCTCCAATTAAAAGAGATACATGATACGTTTATTAACTGAGTTGTCAAAAGTCTCATCCTCAATGGCCTTGGACAACTTGAGGGAAGGAAATTCCAACGTGATTGGAATCTCTGCATTCAAACAGTAAAGGAGTTGAAATGGTGACATACCTATCACCCGCTTGGTGGTAATTTTGTTAGCCCACAAAGCATCATACATGCCTTGTGCCATAATTGTTGATTCTCATCAACCAACTTACAAATGATGGTAACCAATTTCTTATTGCTGGATTCAGCTTGACCATTACCTTAAGGGTAATAGTCTGATGAATGCGACAATATAATCCCATGTTAAAAAAACTCCATAATATCATTTGATGAGAACACAGTGGCATTGTTTGTCACAATTTTGTTTGGAACACAAAACCTAGAAATGATGTTCTCCTTCAAGAAATTACACACTACCTCTGAAGTAGCATGTTTCATCGGTATAGCCTTCACCCACTTGGTTAAGTAATTTGTTTTCGTGAGAACATAAACATGTCCCATGCTTGAAGGTGGATTTACTACACCAATGAAATCAATGCCCCATTTTTGAAAGGGATCTTCAATAACAACTGGCTTGAGTGGAAGAGAAACCAACTTAGGCTTTCCTACAAACTGCTAACATAGTTTGCATCTGCGCACCCAAGTGTATAAATCTTGAAATAAGGTAGGCCAATAGTACTTATCTCACAAAATTTTGTGAGCTATAACTGGTGCAGAAAAAATTCCCCCACACGCCAAGTTATGGAAAGATTCCAGTAACTTACTTTGTTGAGCCTTGTCAACACAACATAAGAAAGTTCCATCCAAGCTTCTTTCATAGAAGCCATTGTCCCACAAGACAAAATTTGTTGTCTTAAACTTGGCTATTCTTTTATCCTTATGTGTCAAATGTTTTAAAAACTCTCCATACATGAGGAAGTGAGCGATATTTGAATACCATTCGTCAGTTGTACTAATGAACAAAACAGTTGGAATATCTTCAAAAATTTCCTCCTCGGAATCAAAAACTTCATCAGGGTTGTTATTAGAAATAAGCTAGCAGAAACCTCTACCATGCACCAACTTGGTGGGCTTGATATCCATGTCATATTCTTAAATTTTGGCAATCCAATTGCCTCTTTTTGTACGAAATTCTTGTTGTGTCAAGATTAACTTGACAGTAGAATCGGGCACCGGTGCAATGACATGACTATTAAGGATGTAGAACCAAATGTGCTTCACTACCTTAACCACATCGAATGCATGCTTTTCCATTTGAGAATATTTCAATTTATGAGCTTTTAATGGACAATGCATGAATGTAATAGGGGACTCAAACCCCTCACTATTTTCTTGCACCAAGATTGTTGAGAGTGTATGCTCAGAAGCATAATTGTACATAATGAAATCCTTAGTGTAGTTTTGGCAGGCTAACACTAGTGCATGTGTAATAGCCTCTTTAATATCATTAAACACAACTTTACCTTCTGCAGTCTAATGAAAGGTAGTATTTCCCTTCATCATATTTACAATATGATGAGTCTTCTCCACGAAGTTAGGTACAAACCTTTGTAGAAAATTCACCTTTCCAAAGAAAGAATGAACTAATTTCTTACTCAAAGGAAAAGTAAGAGTTTGAATAGCCTTGAACCTTTTAGGATCAATTTTGATACCCTCCTTAGACACAATGTGACCAAGTAGTTTATCCTCTGTAACCCCAAAAATTGACTTCTTGGGATTCAAATAAATTCCATGTTGTCAACATCTCTCCAAGATTTGTATCAAATGATTGAAATTCTCTTGATGTTTCTTGGAAAATATTGTAAGATCGTCAAGATAAAATACAATGAACTTACCCATGACATCACAGAAAGCGAGGTCCATTGCACGTTGGAATGTGGCATCAACATTGATTAATCCAAAAGGTATTATGTGATACACAAAAGTAACCCATGGTGTTGTAAAGGTAGTCTTATGCTGATCATTTGGACTAATGTCCTCCACTTGGTTGTAACCTATGAAACCATCTAATAGAGAAAACATTTCAGATCCAATTACCATTTGTAAGATGATCCATCACTAGTAGAGGATAATTGTCCTTCAATGATAATTGATTCAAATTCCTGAAATCCACACATGCAAATTTATCCATTCTTTTTACGAACTGGGACAATATTGGCTATCCACATTGAATGGTGGATAGGAAATGTGATCCTTGCATTCAACATTTTCTAGATTTATGAAAAAATGGTTCCATAAATCTTAGGATTGTATTGCCTCTGCTTATGTTCATAAGGAAATGCTCCTACTTTTAGAGGAATCTCATGTTGCACCTCCTTTGGATGAAAGGACTTTAAATATTCATATGAATATGCTAACACATCCATGTATTTCTGTAGTAATTCAACAAACTGATCTTTTCTTCAAAAGTGCAACACTTTTTGATATTCACCATTTTAGGATCTACTTAAGTTCCAAAGTTGATTTGCTCAACTTCATTAGATGAATAAGAATTGGACTGTTGTTGCTTTTTGACATAACGGTCGTGTTTGTCAAAATGTCTTTCTAGGGATACCAACCCCTTGGGAATTTTATTCCCTTTGAGTTATAGAAACTCTTCACCAGTAACTGGATCAATTTCAGAGATAGATTCTTGGGGTGGAGAATCACTACCTTCAAAGTACAATTCATAAGAAAAGATTTCCTTTTCTAGAAAAGCTACAATTTGATGATCATCATTGAAAATATGCCAATTGTTTGAATTGTCTAGAATATTCAGATGAAAAACCAGCTTAATGGTGTAGGTGGAACTATGGAAATATTTATGTGGTACCAGGAGTGTGGTTGAAACTGCTAATGAATCAGCTCTATCATTATACTCTCTCAGAACTATAGAAATATCAAAAGCATCAAACTCCTCAATGCAATCCCAAATGAGATTATGGTAATGCTTGAGCTTTCCATTCTTAGTTTGATGCAAATTTCTTACTTGACAGACTACCAGCTTAGCATCACCTTGAGCATGGAGATTCTTGATTCCTTTCCTACTTGCAACTTGCATGCCTAATAACAAAGCCTCATATTTAGCTATGTCATTAGTATTATCAAACTATAATTTGAAAGCAAAAGGAAATTTTTTCCCTTTTGGATAGATGAAAACAAGCTTGTCTCTTGATCGATGGAAGAACAATTTCTATCAAACTCAATTATCCAATTATCATTTGGATCACCAAGGCTATCAGTTTCAAAATCAATAACTTCACCATCTAATGAAGCCTCATCATTTGTAAAAGACAAATCATATAAAGATGATTCATTTTTGGTGAAGATGAGTCGACACTTTTGGACTCATGTTTGAAATTTTTGGATGAAGACTCAACATCCTCATCAATCTGTAAATAATAAGTACCCATTGTTAGGATTCATGTAGATTGGAGCAATAAATACTAAAAATTATATGCAGATTAAATAACCCAAAAATAACAATGAAGAATAACACAAAAGAGATCAACACAAAAATTTAATGTGGTTTACCCAATATGGGATACATCCACAAAAACTCAGCCACCCAATGATTTTATTATCTAGTGCAAAGTAGATTACAATCTCATGAATGCCATACTGCAATATAGATCCCAACCACTTATAACAAGCTTTTTGGAAGCTTCTATAATTAGGGTTTTACAAAGTCATTTTTTCACTTGACATGTTAGTGGGAAAAAACCTTGGCGTGTTAACGGGGAAAAACCTTGATGTGTCAATAGAAAAAAAAATTGGGGGATGCGCCCCCAAACCCCTGCTTGAGGCCCAGCCCAACCCCAAACCCTGGCAAGGATACAATACAAGTGTATAGTATTTGCATGATCAGTCGCCACATATCAACAATCTACCACTTGGATATTGATCAGGTTCCACACCAAACAATCTCCCACTTGGAGATTGATCCTAGATGACACCGTTGCACTTGTAACTCCCACTGGATTACAGGTCTGGCTGGTTTCTTATATTCACCATTATCAGTCGTGAAGGCCAATCGAAACTGATGAGGAAATCAATTTCTCTACCTTTGTGAACATATTTGCAAGATTCTCACTGGTGTTGAATTTTCTCCAGCTTCAACTGTCCATCCTCCAAAATTGATCAGATGAAGTGGTATCTGAGTTGTATATGCTTAGTTTTTGAATGCAAAGTTGAATTCTTAGAAATATGAATGACACTCTAGCTATCAGTGTACAAAGGGCTATCTTCTTTTCATTGTCCCAGTTCCTTCAGAAAATGTTGTAACCAAATCATCTCCTTGCTAGCTTCTGTAGCAACAACATACTCAACTTTAGTGGTTGAAAGTGCAACAATATTTTGCAACTTTGAAATCCAACTAACTGCAATACCTCCTATAGTAAAAACATACCCTGTAGTACTCCTCTTGCTATCAATATCACCCACTAGATTAGAGTCAACATATCCTTTTAGAGCATAATTTGTTCCTCCAAAACATAGTTTCTTTGAAGTAGTACCTCTCAAATATCAAAAAATCCATTTTACCGCGTTCCAATGTTCCATTCCTAGATTGCTCATATACCTGCTCATAACTCCCACTGCATGTGCAACATCTGGCCTTGTGCATACCGTTGCATACATCAAGCTACCGACTGCTAATGCACATGGTATTTTAGACATTTTGTCTTCCTCCTCTTGTGTCTTTGGACACATCTCCTTAGTCAACCTAAAATGACTAGGCAAAGGTGTACTAACTGCTTTTCCATTTTGCATGTTAAACCTTTTCAACACCTTCTCTACATACTCACTTTGAGACAATTTTTTGTTTGTTTGTTTGTCCTATCCCGTGTGATCCTCATACCAAGGATTTTTTTTGCTGCACCCAAATCCTTCATAGAAAATGAATTTCATAATTTTTGCTTAAGTTCATTAATATGTTGCATGTAAGACCCGAAAATGAGCATGTCATCAAGATAAAGCAATAGGATAATATAGCTACCATTATCCAATTTCTTAAAATAAACACAATAATCAGAATGGCATCTTTTGTAACCTTGTTCAACCATAAAACTATCAAATTTCAAATACCATTGCCGAGGTGCTTGCTTTAGGCCATACAAAATCTTCTTTAACCCACACACAAATTCCTCCTTACCCTTTAACTCATATCCCTATGGTTGCTGCATGTATATTTCCTCTTCCAAATCCCCACGGAGAAAAACTGTTTTCACATCTAGTTGTTTAAGATGCAAGTCTTCTGTGGCCACAAGACTTAGAATAGTTCTAATAGAAGTCATCTTTTCAACTGGAGAAAGTATTTCATCAAAATCTATACCCTTTTTTTGTGCAAAAACTTTTACCACGAGTTTGGCCTTATATCTTTTCTTGCCTCCATCTTCTTCCTTCAAGCTGTAAACCCATTTATTTGGCAATGCTCTTTTACCTGCAGGCAATTGGACTGAGTCCCAAGTTTGATTCTGTAGCAAGGAATACATTTCCTCTTTCATGCCTAGCTCCCACTGCTTTTTGATATCTACCTACATTGCTTCTTCATAACCTTCAGGTTCACCAGAATCAGTTAATAATATAGAATATAACGATGAAGAAAATATTTTTGGAGGTCTAGTTATCCTTGTAGAATGTCTAACACTTGCAGAAGTGTGTGGGATGACTTGTTGCTAAGCATCAAGTACCACTAGCATTTTATTTTCTGGAATCTCATTGAACACCACATTTTCCTTTTTGGCCTGTTCATGCTTCTTTTCCTGCAGCTAATCCTTATACACGACCTTCTCATTGAATATAACATCTTTACTCCTAATGATTTTATGTTTTTCATAATCCCATAACCAATAACCAAATCCATCTACTCCATATCCAATGAAGGTGCATTTTTTATACTTAGCCTCAAGCTTGGTTCTATTTTCAATATCAACATGGACAAAAGCTTCACAACCAAAGGTTTTCAGAAATGAATAGTTTACCTTTTACCCGTCCATGCCTCCTCTGGAATGCCACCACCCAAAGGATTTGAAGGTCCTCTATTTATTAAGTAAACAATGGTATGTACATCATCTACCCAAAACTATAAGGGTAGTCCAACATGCAATCTCATGCTCCTTGCACGCTCCATAATGGTCCTATTCATCCTCTTAGACACACCATTTTCTTATGGGGTTCTAGGAATTGTTTTCTACCTACAGATTCCATTGTATGAACAACAATTTTCAAATTATCTACTACAATACTCACCTCCATTATCAAATCTGAGACACTTCAAATTTTTTCTTGTCTCATTCTCAACCAAAGCTTTCCACTTTTTAAAAGTTTCAAATACTTATGATTTTTGTTTGAGGAAATAGACCCATGTTTTCCTAGTTGCATCATCAATAAAAGTAACATAATAACAAGAGCCACCAAGAGAGGATAGCTGAGCTAGTCCCCATACATTTGAATGCACAAGCTCTAATTTCTCACCCTTCTTCTCTTTCCCAACATTGAGAAATTAGACTCTTTTTTGCTTTGCATAAAAACACTTTTTGTAGAAATCCAAGTCAATCTACTTTAGACCTGGTAGCAAATTTCTGGAGTGAAGGATCTTCATCCCTTTCTCACTCATGTGCCCAAGTCTATGGTGCCACAATTCTGTTTCTGTCCCTACAACAAGTGCTTTAACTGTCTCAATAGCAACTGTTTCTGTAGTAGCTAAGGTATAATAATTATTACTAGTACACAAATACAATGTGCCTACCTTTTCACCTTTAGCTACTACTAATGTACCTTTAGTGACCTTCCATACTTTTTCTATAAAGGTAACTATGCAACCTTGACTACCCACTTGTCCTGCAAAGATTAAATTTCTTCTCAAATTTGGAACATGCCTTACCTCCTGTAGCAACCATTCATTTCCATTTTGCAAATTTATTTTTATTTTTCCTTTTCCAATAATCTGGTAGGGTTCATCGTCACCCAAATATACCTATCCAAAATCACCTTGAACATAATATACAAAATATTTCTAATGGGGTGTGGCATGAAATGAAGCCCCCGAATCTATTACTAAGGAATTATTAACATTATCTAAACATAGAATTAAATCATCTTACAATTTATTACTTGCAACATTAGCTTCCTTACTGTCATCATGTTTTCTGTCTCCTTGTTTTCCTTTTCGAGACCAACAATCCTTCTTCAAGTTTCCTGGCTTTCCACAGTGCCAACAATCTATTTTTCCTTTGGATTTAGATTTTCCTTTCTTTGACTTCCCTTTTGACTTCCCATGATTTGTTGGGATTTTTCCTCTCTCCTTTGTTCTTCCCCTGTTCTCTATAGTCAAAGCATTACCCGATGTTGAAGTCTCACCTGTGATTTTTTGTCGCATTTCCTCGCTAAGGATAATACCAACAACATCATAAAATTTCAATGTATTTGAACTAGAGATAGAGTCACTTACAACCATTACCAAGATATTCTAGCTTTATGGCAAAGAACATAAAACCAAGAGAGCCCTCACCTCTTCATCAAAATTAACTTTTACAAAAGTTAACTGATTGGAAATCCTATTAAACTCATTTAAATGATCTGTCATAGATCCACCTTCAATCATTTTTAGATTAAACAAACACTTCATGAAAAATACCTTACTTGAGGCTAAGGGTTTTTCATATAATTTAGCCAAATGCTCCATCAGATCCAATGTTGTCTTTGATTCTATTATATTGCATGACATAGATCCTTTTGAAATAAATAATATTTCATTTGCATCTTCCATAATTGATAATTCTAGCCGTTGAAATTCTCAACCTTGAATTTGCCTTCTTCTATTGCTCCCACTCAAATCTAGAGGTTTCCTTCCAATCAATCAAAATAAACACAACTTTGATACCAGTTGTTAGAATTCAGATAGATTGGAGCAATAAACATTAACAATTATATGCAGATCATTAGACTTAGTTACTGAAAATTTGGATTCTGTTTTAGGAATCAAATTTTGCATCACACCCTTTACGGGCATCCTAGCCTCTAACATGTCCATGTTGAATTCTCCGCCTACATATTTATAGAAATTACATCCAAGTAAAATACCATAGGATGTTGGAACATCTACTACCAAGACTATCATCTTTATCTTCTTCTTTGGATATGCGGTGAATACAAACTGCGCATCCTTAATCTTCCCGATCAAAGGTACTTGTTTGTTCTCCATAGAGAAACAATGGCTGAAAGTATTTGTGAGATTCAAACCCAAGGCAGTATCTACCTTGGCAGGCATGACATTATCAGATGCACTAGATTCTATAACACAATTACTCAACTTAAAGCCATTGACAAGTAAAGAAATATAAAATGGGTCAATCCTTCCAAAAGTAGATGGAGGAGTAGTAACTAAGTTATTATGAGGAGGCTTAGGCTTTGGAACAGTAGGAACATCTGAAGATTAATATCTACTAGGGGTAATTCCCTTGTCTTTAACAAACTTGACAAGTCTGTTGAATTGATCGAGACTTTCCTTGAGGTATTCAACTTTAGACATTTGTATTTTTATCCTTTTGCATGATCAATAATATCAAAGGCTTGGAAAGAACTTTGCAAAGAGGATGGGGTAAATTCATTGATAGGTTTAACAAAAGGGACACTAGTCTTTGGAACCTGGATATTGGCTTATAGTGTTGAAGGAATCATAGGAGGACAAGGAGCACTTACTTGTTTATTTGTTGTATCTTTGGGTTGCCAAGGCAAAGGAGATCCCCTTTTTGCAATAGTTACTAGTGCCTTATCTTTTGATTTTGGAGTATCATCCTGATATTGATCAAGTTGATTCTGTTGTGACCATGTGAAAACAACATATGCATTAGTTACGAGGTCCTCATCATCAGATTCATTCTCAACGTGCAAATAACCAATGTTTGAGTCACCAGCTGGATTTGTACTTCCTCTTCCTGGAATAGATCAGCATTTTCCTCCATAGGATATTTCGATTATGCGTAGTCATCTTACTCTTCTTCATAATACCTCACAGCTACATTAATAGGTGGAGCCTCTAGAGAAATCCTTCCTTGCGGTACAGGAAGACGGTTCCAATTTCTGTTATTAGAATAATTAGAAGAATTCAGAAAAGTCCTTCGAGGAACATCCTTATAAGAAGTATTAGATGATCCTTGGGAAACTTGCTTCTTCAATACTAACAACTCATCTACTAGCCTTAGATCTGTAATGTTGGAGTTGTTATTAGAAGATGAAGAATTAGATGCTTGCCCTCTATTTCTATTTGTATTCGTTCTTATTTTGCTGGCAAGTATCAAATCATCTTCAAGGCTAGTAGCTACATGTTGAGCAACTTCAAGATCAGGTAGGACTGCTCTATGCAACAAAGATCTCACCTCTAGAAGTTGTGTGTTGATGAAAAAGCACTTAAGATTATGGGTTGTTGGTTTAGCCTCAATAGGAATCCTTGTTACCAAATTGTTGAATTTAACCACAAACTCACACACGGGTTCATGTGCCTCTTTCCTCATAGTTGTGAGCTGTGCTAATAAGGCATGTGCATCTTTAGTAGGATTAAAGCATTCTTCAAACTTAGTATGAAGAGTAGTCCAATTGGTAACAACACTAGGAGCAAGAGTGTAAAACCATTCCAAATCTACTCCTTGTAAGGTCTCAACAAACAAACTTACAGAAACATCTTCATGCTCAGCACCAAGAACACCACAAAAAATGTAAAAGGAAATAATATGTTCATCGAGATGCTTCTTACCATCGCCATAGAACTTGGGAATATTCTTGCGAGAAACGCGAGGAAATTTTTGCAAAGGGGCTACAAAATTTAAAGGGCCAAAAGCATTACCCCAAGGTCTAAGAGGTGGAGGTTGAGCCATAACACCTTGGACAACATGTACTACTGGTACGATAGGTAGAACTTTGTGAAAAATAGAAGATTCACTTGGAAGTGGTGATCTTATTCTTCGAAGAGGATAGCTCGTAGTGTGTTGCAATGGTGACCTTACTCGTAGAGAAGGAAGAATATTATGTATTTACAACAATTCAATAATGGATCAACCACGCCTTGCGCCCTTTGACCTCATGTATAACTTTTTTTTGTCAGAATGAAGACTTGAAATGAAAGAAAAATTAACAACAAAAAATATACACGAACGTACAATGAGACATTGGAACACTACAGGATTTGACACCATTTTCCGATGGTCGTTCGTCGGTCGTTCGACAAATCTCTGTCGGAAGAGCGACGCAATGGCAAAAATTTTTCCGTCGCTGTTTTTTCGTCGCAAGGCCGACAAAAAATTAAACGTCGAAATAATGGCGAAGAATCGTTGGTCGGCAGCATTGTGACATACGTCGGGATTTTGTCGGAATATCGACGAAAACTTTGTTTATCCACCGACGAACTGCACCAGAAGTTTGTCGTTGGATCGACGAAATGGGCAAACATTTAGCGTGGAAAGATGGAAATTTTGTCGAAATAGCGACGAAATACAAAATTAGTAGCGTCAAAAGAACACCAAAAGTTCGTCGAATATGCGACGAAATAGGCAAGTAGTAGCATCGGAAGAACACTAGAAGTTTGTCGAATGTTCGACGAACTAGTCGTCGCAGCTATAGAAACTTCGTCGAGGCTTTCTGTTGATTCGTCGGTTGTTATCGTCGAAATTGCGATGAAGAAGCAAATTTTTTTAAAAATATATATATTATATATTCATGGAAATGTACCATTGCGGAGACTGACGACTGATCATACATACAGACTGCATATTGGTTTGATGCTTCAAACGATGCATTTCTTATATTGAAAAGTGCATTACCTTATTGAGCTTCTCTTTATTTTGAGTATAGTTTAATATTCTCTACTTAACAAGGCCAACCACGTGACGGTGGAAGCTCATTTGGCGCTCCCCCGCCCCTCACATCACTCTCAATTCCCGCATACCCAATCATATAACATTAATCATTGATTCATCCATTAATAACATATAACATTCATTCATTCATCCCATATGATAACATTCATTAATTAACATATTCATTCATTCATTAACATATAATATTCATTCTTTTAGTTTTTACATATTATCAAAAATATGGTTGTCATGATATGATTACAATCACTTTTTTTTTTGTTTCTTTTTGAAAGCTACATAAAGTTGAAGTGGAGTATCATTTTCTAAATCAATATCTGTCCCCCTTTAGTTGTTATGCCCTCTACTTGTGATCTTAATGTAACGTGTAATTTCGCTCATGACGTGGACCCGCTTCAAGGGGGGATTTACTGCAATAAGAAAGAAATGTTAAACGATATGTTTTATTATTATTGTTACAAGTATTTGATTAATTGAAAGAACATTAGAGTGGTTCTCTTTACCTGATGGGTCCACATCATGTTCCTGAACTTTTGTTATAGACTCATGCTCAACATGTTGAACAAGCTCTAAATCTGATCTATAGTGGAAACACGAAAGGTTACATTAATTAATACACCAATTGAAATTAAATATGTTTAAGAGAACATAGGGTGATTACTCTTTCTTAGGATGGGGAATACATCATGTTCACGATCAATCTTCTTTGATCATGTAACATGTTGATCACGGTCTACATGCTCTAAAGTTGAAACCACGAGGTTACATTAATTAATACACCAATTGCAATTAAATATGTTTAAAAGAACTTAGAGTGGTCTTCTTTACTGATGGAGCCACATCATATTCTCGATCTTCTCTAGCCTGATCATGCTCAACATGCTGATCACACTCTACATGCTCTAAAGTACCGGATGCACACCATGACCTTTCATCTCATTATTCTCATCTAATTCCTCACCAGTTGCATTCCAATGCGTCATGTGCAGATATATTATCACCGCTATTTAAAACAAATAGGGCATGTAATTACTTTATGGTGGAAATTAATATTGAATAGATTGCACAAGATTC
>VDFB02131283.1:0-13493 GCA_007258455.2 Sequoia sempervirens | reverse complement strand
AAACTTCAAAACACATTTATCATTTTACAGTGCAAAGATCTTTGGGGAGAACTTTGTTGCTTACTTTTTTTTAATAATGTCCATTGCCACTCCTCTACTACAATGGTAAATGACAGCCACTTTTATTAAAAGACCAGAAGGAATCCATTAAAACAATGGTAAAGTGACAAATTTATTAGCTAGCTTCTGCTTAATTACGTGTCAAATAGATATAAACAAATTATGTCATAAATTTCATTGTAAATAACATAATAAGAAAATTAATCGCTAAAGCATGAAAAGAATTAGAGAACTATGGTTAACAGCAATTGAAAAAATTGTAGCCGAAATCAAACAAATTATATTGACCCAAAAATCAAGGTAGCATATACTAATTGAATATTTGTTAAATTACAATACAAAGGAAGTCTCATTCTGAATACCATTCAACAAATTGTTCTCTAAAGACAACAATGAGGGTTCAGTACAGTGTACAGGCTGATATAACCACAACCTTAGTGTTTTCTGATAGTGCCGATACTGACGCTGTGCTTTTGTAAACATTACTGTGAGCGCTTAATGTTAACAAACTGAAATCTAAAGTATTGCTAATAATATAAAAGTTAGGTAATGAACTGCCAATAGGAAATCCTTAGGGCTATATATCAGTAATCCCCATATTAATTTCTTACAAAAACACTTTCAATAAGTCAATACAGTTCCCAAACTGCTACCATCCAGACAAAGGAAATAACTTTGCAAGAGCTTCAGTGTCAAAAGTATTCAATGTTGAAGCTCCATTTCTCCTCACATACTTCCATAATTTGCAACTTTTCAATCAACTATGACTCCTTTATCATCAATGCAGCTTTTACCATCCCACCAAAACCACCTACAAAGATCATTAATTACAGTCTGAATTCCATATTGAAAACCTTTTTCTTTACACTCCATCATCTTCCAGAAACTCCATAACAGCTTTCCTTTGAATCTGGACAAATTACCAGCATTTCAAGTATCACCCTAATTGTCAAATTAGACCATGCATTGTTATATACTACTTCATCACAAATGATATACATTTTGATCCTAATCATATATTTCAGCCCTAATGCTGAAAGAAATTCTCTGATCCAAGCATATTCAAGGCAAATTCACAATTCTAATGTTTTGCAGTTGCCACCATGATTTTGCAGTTAAGATAGATCTGTTTGTCAAACACAAATGACACAACTTCACACTCCTGAAATCTTGATTACAAAATCCACATCAACATATCAACTCCCATGGACCGTGACAAAATCAAGTCCCTGAATCAGGCACACAACTCAAGCAACCAGTTGGGCAATAACTTCAACACCTGTAGGCCTCATGACTTATCATCTTTTGGATCAAGAATTGTTTAGAGAAACCAAACTTGTTGGAACTGGAATAGTTCGGGTAACCAAACAGTTTCATGGCAAATCTAAGTGACTTAATGTAAGCCACTCAATTCCATGTTGATGAAGTTATACTTGCTCCTAGGGTTTCTAGATACAATAACCTTTGCCTTCTAAATGCATCCATGAAATTGAAGGATGAATCTTCCTTCCTTGGAACTAAAGTGTATGTACATGTATCCTTCATATTGTCTTCATCATCCGCTTTTCCTCCTCTTATCAACCATACTTTCTACTTTTTACCTTCTCAGCCATATCCTCATCAACTATTATTTGTTTTGGCATCCATCCGTCAAAAAGCACTTGTTCCAATTCATCAAAAGAAGAAATGTTTGAATGTTGAATATACCATATTTTAGCTTCACATTTCAAGTGTAAACCAAGAAATGTTTTCAATATGAAATTTTTACCATAATGTATTTTGAAATTGAGCCACCATTATGATGCATCTATATCCACTTCAACCAAAAACCTCTATTAAAAAAAAATTAAAGTACAATTTTAGGAGAAATTCTTCCAATAGATCAAATCCAGTTGACCAAACTTTGACCCAATCATTTAGTAATGTTGTCAGCTTCAAAACCAAAATACAAATAACAAAACCCTAATGAATTTTCACTGGCTTTCCAAAAACGTAAAAATATCATAAAAAATCAATGATTTGCAGCCTAGAAGGCGAATTTATGAAAAACAATAAAATTGTAATAACTTACTCAAAACGACTCCAAATGACTTCAAATCTAAACCATGGGTGGATCAATGTGCCCTTATTCAATCCTCCAAAACTTAAAAAAGCAATTCATTGTTTTCCTACCCTAGGAGCAAATTAAGTGGAAATCCTAATTTTTTAATAACTCCCTCAAATCTGCTCCAAATGACATCAAATCTAGAATGTAGAAGCTTCAATATATCCCTGATCAACCCTCCAAAAATTATAAAAAATTACCATAGTGAGAACGATATTCTCTTCACAATTTGACCTCCCATCTTAGAAAACAAAATCTCCTTGCTTCTTAATTTTCAGGTGCCAAGATCATGGTTTGGGACCACTTGCCAAGATCCATATATAAAAATGGGAATAAGACAATATAGAAGATAGATCTCACATGAAATAAACCTCATGCTGTGATGCGTTTCAGTCTGATAATTATTGATCTGATATACAAATGTTCCCTGTTTATTTTCCTTCACAAACAGAATCTAAGAAATCAATCAGCTCATTAATCAATCACATACAGTTATGATTCAACAATAATGATCAAGAATTCAGGTTATTACACTTCTGCATTAGAAATAGGAGTCTCTTTTTGTTAATAACCATTGAAACTGTGATTACAATGACCTGATTTGTGAGAACTTCCATCAGCTGATGTGACAGTCCAAGCCTTGCACAATGTTTGCCTGAAGTAGGATATGCCACTTACATGTCTGTAAACCCTAGGTGCTACTTGAGTGTTTGGATAATACTTGAGATCTGATACAACCTGGCACTAGACAGTTCATGGGAGTACACCTGGGATCTGGCTAGGCTTGATGTTGTCCAGCATTGTCACCAAAGTGCTGCTGCAAGTATTTTGGTGATCTCTTTTGCCATTGCACTGACCTGCAGCCAAGTATTGATGACTGGTATGTGTTGATTGATTTGCCCAGCAGTCCAATGAATGATTGATAATGAAGCTAGAGGGTGCTAACCAAATAAACCCCAGATCTCCTTCCACAGACAGCTGCGCCCGCTAAAGGATAGTTGTACATGCCTGTATTTGAGGAAATGTTATGAGTATCAGATTTAATGCATACCAAAGCTGGGTTTGCCAAGAAAAAGAATAATAATTGGTAGGGTTTTCGTCCTACCAGGGATCACTGCCTTGAGGGTTTCGTCCCAGGCTAGTTGAATACAAATTTCTTTTAGAATTTTCCTTTTCCATAGAAAAACAGAAGATGCGCCTTGTCCACCAAAGCCCTTTATACAAGCTCAAAATAGATGCTAGGCCTCCAAGGTTGGCGCCAAAATTAGAACTTGAATTTTGAAATTTTAATTTAGTATTTGCATTTCATATTTTATTTTTAAATATATTAATTTATAATGCTGGCCACCAGCTATTGTATTATTAATTATTTATTAATTTATAATGCTCGCCAATCCAGCCATTTTATTTTTAAATATTTATTAATTTATTTTTATTATAATATTAATATTTTATTATTTATTTGTGTTTAAACACTATGGTTAAATTAAAATAATAATGTTATAACTTATAACCCCTAGTCAGAGGGGACATAACATCACACAACCCAAGAGATGTTTGTGGGCCAAGATGCCTTAATGTCCAATATATGCAGAAATAAAATAAACTTTAAGGAAGGATAACACAATAGAATACTCCTTATGGAAGAAATCACTCCACACTATATCTCCAAGAGATCACATACACAATATCAAACTCCACACATATACTTATAATGATACTCACCTCCTTTATATAGACCTCCTCCTAATAACATAATGGAAGGGTAACCCCAATGAATGCCTCCTCATACCTAATATAGTTGAATTCAAAGTTGTCCACATGACCAAATATAATTAAATTAAGAGATGTGTGCCACATGTTGGCATCTCCATCCACCTAAATACATTATAACACCGTATCCCTAGTTACATAATAGGGGAACAGCCCTTTGAATTCATACTTCATCTCTTTGACTTTGGATGAAGTCATATAGAAGCACTATGAGAAGTTACTTTGCAAGTAAACAGATTACAAAGATACAAGAAGCGAGAGCAAGGGAATCTGTGAAGTACAAGTCTTGCAAGATTGCAAAATGCAAAAGCATGTATGAAAAACTACAATTTGCTAGTTGCATGAAAAGTCCACACAACACAAGCCCTAGGAAGATTTTGGGTGCAAGAGAAAAAAAGCAAGTTGCAAGAGTTGCCAAGGTGTTTCGTTGTTCTACACTTTTCTTTGTGGGTTTTGGGATGTGCAACAAGATTGTAGCATGCAAGTTCTACAAATGTGCATGTGTGTTCCACAATTCCGCATAGGTTAAGGTACAAAGATATTTGTCATGAGAATAACTTACTAATGAGCAAACATTCAACAACTTTCGAAGAACAAATCCATGAGCTCAATGAATGAGACACAGGAAAACACAATGCAAGCACGAAAAACTATGACGACAACTTGCAACATAAAGACTTTAGACATGAGACAAAATAGGGCACATACAAGCCCTACCAAAAATTTAACCCCAAAAAAACTCCAAAGCAATTTCATGAAAGGAAAGGAATACACTAGGTTCAAGTTGCATATTCCTAGAGCACGATTTTGAACAAAGAGCAATCTTAATTAGGAAAGCAAGAAGCAATGGTATTCGCAAGATAAATGCATGTGAACTCAACTCAAATAGTGAATGCTTGAACAAGGAGACTTATAGTGCTTTGGTTTGTATGGATGCTTGCAAAAATCTTTGTGAATGCAAGGAAAATATTCACAATGTACAACTACAAACAAGAAAAGGAGCAAATTGATCTTCAACTAATAAAAATCCTTCAAAGGCTTTTGACAAGTGGAAATGATCGTGAAAATGAGAAGGAAATAACCCTATTTAAGGCCATTAATCCACACACATGAGCAATAGATGTGTCGTTTTTCATGCCAACCTACCCTCTAGAAAGGCACGACATCATGTTTAAATTGGCAACGTCGAGCTCTACAAACAAGTGGGTTGCAAGATTGCTAGGATTCAAATCAAACAAGCAAGTTGGCAAATTTGTTGATGTAGATATTAAGTTTACAATGAAGGGGCAATGGCAAATTTGAATCTTAGCAATGGCCTTACCAAGGAAGCTTAGAATACTTGTGCTTAAAATCAAGTACAATCAAATTCTAATTGTCCAACTTGCCTAAACAATAATGCTAGGCCAACACTTATCAATGCCAAAAATGGTAGCTTCTTTTCAACACCAAGCCTTGCATCTCAGCTTACCCTTGCTACTCAAATCGCAATTGAAAACAAGCCAAACACAAATCTTAATGCTCCAATCGCTTTCACATCAATGTTTAGTCAAGATCCATCAACGTTAAAGAACAAGAGAATCTTTTCCACATGAAGCATTAGGTGATGGAACAACCCCTCCATGTAATCATTCACAATAAAATCTAAAAGAATGTCCTTGTCATTGGTATAATTGAATCTAGACTTTGCTACAAAAGCTCGCCCCAACCTTATTTTATTGTGTGGTTCCAAAAAGGACAATAACATGAAATCACATGTCAATGCACATTCGAGTAAAAAATCAGACATATGGATGACTCCATTACTTGCAACACAACACCAATCAAAATGTGCAACATTCTTTTTGCAAAGCATACTTGTATGATTAAAATGCTAACTATAGAGTGAAAACACATAATCAGTCCACAAGGGCCTAAAATTGTCTCTATCACCATCTAGGATCCACTCCCATGATCAACACCTCATCGGTGTCTACAAAGCAATGTAGGAAGCTCATTTCTCATGCCCAAAATCTTGTGCCACACATGCCATGCTCAAAGTCTGTGCAACAAGCTACAAAGAAGCAACCACTTGCAACTTCATCCATTGGATTCACAAAGCAAAAGCAACAAATTGGCAACTCCTTATACAAGTATGAAGATGCTTTTTAAGATCCAAAGGCATCAAATTGATCTCTTCAAGGATCTCCACTTCCCAAGGATACTTTTTATCACTAACCTATTTGTGAGAAAGATGAAATTTGCAAATAAATTTGAAAACTCGTAGACCAAGGGAAGCTTCAATGAAGTTCACCACATTGAGGTAGTTCAATCATCCTTGCATAGAAGAAGAACAACTTATGTCGTCTATGCATCAACCATCATTCCTTCAACAAGATCATCATGGGAAACAAGTAAGCTTGACCTTACACTGAAGGTCTTTGTATTAAATAAAGATTAGCCTCAAACCCAACTATCATCAAGTCCCGAGTAACCCAAAAGATATCAAAAATACTTTGTTCAAGACAAAGGAAGGCTTATACAAATGGTTGGTAACACCTTTTCATTTGATCAATGCACACATTAGCATTCATGCATCTTATTAACGAAATTCTCCAACCCTTCACTAACATTCTTATCAATATCTATTGGATGGCATCCCCATCTACAAGAAGACTTAGGGAGAACATAAATCTAACCTTTGTAAATGATATTTAATGCTTGCAATGAATCTACCACTATTATTTTTAATGCCTGAAATGAATCTAATCTTTCTTAATCAAGATGAATGCATTTGATCATGCACCCAAAGCAATTTTCACTAAACATGGATATAATATTGCACACCACTAATGACATGGTACAAAGGTATTCCATGTATGAGGAAGAGCTCTAAGCCATCATTCAAGCTCTATAGAAATGGCTACACTATCACTTAGGTACAAAAACCACCATTCACTCTAATCATAGGCCTCTTTAATTTTGACATTGAATAAGTAGGAGAACATGAGACCATAGCATTGAGAATTGAACTCAGCAAGCCAATTTTTTACTCACTTTGACTCAATACCAAAACTTGATGCAGACTTGACAAAACTTGACTAATTATAAAAAACATTGAAAATTTGTGGATTTTTAAGTAGAGAAATTCATCCATTGATCCTTGTACTAAATTTGCTTGATAGATCTTGTCTCCATGTTACTTCTATGTTTTTCTATCTAGAATAAATGATGATCAAAAAGATTGTAGCTATTTGTAAATGCCTTGGTTTTACTTGACTTGAACCAATCAGCCAGCCTCTTTTATATCAATATCAACACAACCAAATATCCCCTTTTACCAAGGCTCTAAAAACTTAAATTGCAATGACAAACTTTCATAAATTTGAAAAGCACAATACAAAGAAATGAGAACATGAGAAATCACAAAAGATATTTTTTCGGTGGTAACATAATCACTATCCTACTTAGAAAATGCATAAAAGACTTACTCAAAAAGGAATTTGAACTTTTTTGTCCGATTACTGAAACGTTCTGCAATTTCTCCGGTGAGAGTAATTGGAATCCCATCCCCAATTGTCTTATCTGGAAGACACCCAACAGACTGATTACTTATGAAGCACATGCCACAAACAAGAAAAAAAGGTAAATATAATGTGAAATTATTAGCCATACAAATATAGTCTGTTATTCTCAAAGAACTAAGCTGCAAAAAATTGAAGCTAAAGCTATTTCTAATGCACTTTGAATAGTCGAGAATTCGCCGATAAAATTGGTAAAATACGTTACTAAACGCCAATTTGAACCAGCCAACTGGAACTCAATCAATTTTTATTGTTTCATTTGATGTCAACTTCATAATTGATCTAAAACTTGCCAAGAAACCGGGAGCGAGATGATCGTATGCCAAGACAAAGCAGCTAACTCAGACAAATACTGAATGTTCAGAGTTTGAACTTTGATATGATATCAACTTCATAATTAGTCTGAAACTTGGTTAAAAGCTGACTGTATGCCAACTCCAATTCATATGGTAACTCAATTTTTAGAGAGACAAATCAAGTGCAGGATTACACAGCCACTCTCAGATACCATATGGCATAAGGTATCAATAAATGCAAGCCGTGTTCACCAAATTCACTTGAAACAAATGAGATAATAAAAACATTCAAAAAGTAAAGGAAGACAGAACAGTGGAATGTACAATACCTTGCAAAGCCAAAGCCTCCGGCTTTTGAGGAAGACCTCCGCCATCATCCTGCCCCAAAGGCTTCATCCCACTTTTAATTTCCTGCTTAGGACCGAGCAATACAGAAGGCATTTTGCCTTTCCGTTCTGATGAAGGACAAATATCATTTAATTTTGACACACCTTTTGCTTTTGTCATATTTTTACGTTTGCCAGAGGCTGTTTGTGTTGTATTTCTTTTAGTTCCCTTGCGCCTATGTTGAACCTCCTCCTCTTCAAGTTCTCCATTCTCTTCACTGTCACTGCCATCAGTACTGTCTACATTCTTTGCATTTTTTCCCCAATCTTCATCAGAATCATCCCCTTCACTTTCTTCGTCTTCACTACTAAACTCAACTTTCCGCTGGACAGATGCACCTTTAATCCTACCACAACTTGGGGGCTCCTCTTCCATTTTGAATTCTGAAACAACAACTTCCACATCAACATCCACCGGAGTCGAAGCATTTCTGCTCTTGGAATCCTTCTCGCTTAGTTTCCTTAACCGTCGAAACCGATGTGGAGCAGCAGTTATTTTACTATCATTCTCTATCCATTCGATTTTCTCCTCGGCAAGCAAAACATGTTCCTCCTCACCGTCGTCATATAAAACAACATGCCTTCCAGAAGCCTGATCGTAAGACTTTACACACCCTTCGTACCAGGCATCGTCCATGGGCCAGTAAACCTTGAGCTTCTTTCCTATCAGAGTATCCGGCCTGGGGTCTGAACTATTGGGGATTAGACTAAGGGTTTCACGGTCAAGGTTTGGGGTTTTAGGGTTAGGTTTTGAGTCTTTGTAGCACAGAGACTCAACAGCAGCCTCGACACCAACACAGAGTCTTTTTACATTAGCAAAAGAAGGCTCCTCGGCAGGTATATTTTCAGCTTGAGGTCTTTTGGAAGGCAATTTTGAAGGAATTTCTACAGTAGGTTTCGATGGAGTCTGCAAAGGACCGATACACATAACAGGCTTCTTATTACTCTTGGGTGTGGAATTTGGCCCTAGTGAAAAATATGACGAAATAGGCCGCTGTGATTTTGCATTTGCAGGCGTCGAGGGCTTACCGGGAGAGAAAAAAGATGAAATCGAACGCTGTTGGCCAGGTGTGCCTCCATCGCTAAGACGCTTAGAAGGCGCCATAGCTACAATGCATAAAACACTCTCAAAAACAATAAATACTCCGTATAATGTATTTTGAACAAGGATTTTACGCAATTTATTCCGAAGAAAAATTCTGCAAAATATCTTGGTAACAAAACATTCGTTTCATAAATGCATTTTCTGCTACACAAGGTGCAACTTCTCAGACTGAGGAAAAACTATTTAGCCAAAAAAATATGTTAAAATTTTCATAACATTGTGTTTTCACCGCGATTGAGACCAAATTTCAGAGTCTTTCCGACTTCGCAAAATTTGAACTATTGCTTGCCGCAAATTAGAAAAGATGGTAAAATTTTGGCACGACGAATTTCTTCGCGATTTTCGGCGAAAAAAGAAATTTTGACAAACCTATTTAGCTTTCAAAATATAAATTACAGAACTAAGAGGAAAACAAACAATCTAGAAAGTAAATTTAACTGCTTTTGCTGATTCCATGACTGCTCTGAAGGATTCACAGTGCATACATTTTTCGGGGTTTCTTTTTTTTCAAGTGCTTACAGAACTCCAAGACATTCGTTTAACTGGGGTTAAAAACTGGTTTAAGACATGGGTGAGGGTTTTGGCGGGAAGGATTAACGTTTTCTTTTTAATTATGTTTTAGTTTTAATTACTTGGGCTTAAGGAGCGGTCCCATGGAAGAGTATCGGGCTTAAGGATGGATGGATCCCATAAAATTAAAATTAGCATTGTATTCTTTAGAGATGCCACGGATTTATTAATAAAAAAATATGGATCTTTATGAATTGCAAGTGTTTTGTTGTAACAAAGAATTGTTTTTAATAAAATGAAGTAATTTTAACAATTAAATAGTATATTTTTAGTATGTGATAATTTTATTTTATTTTTGGTTCCCTCAAAGACATTGGTCCCCTAGGGCGGCGTGGTAACCGACACGCTTCAAGTGTGTGCGATGGGGTGGCACACTAGTCCCCTAGGGTTGCGTAATAACACACACCCCAAATTCTAAGTGGGGTAGTCCCCTAGGGCTACACAATAACCGAGCACCTAAGTGTGTCAAGTAACCAACCGGAGTCAAACCAAGACCTCGGGGAGCAAACCCCAGACTTAGACTAATTCGCTTAACCATGGGGCATAATTAAATAGTATATTTTTAGTATGTGATAATTTTATTTTATTTTTGAGTTTGAAAAATATGAGGAAAAGTCTATTGACTAGTTAAAGTTTGAAAGTTTTAAAAAAAAAAATCATGTATAGTTTTAAGTTGTATAAGGGATGGAGGGTTGATAGTTTCCTCATCTTAAGGATTTTTATGTTTTTGGGATGTAGTTTGCATTGACACTATTGTAAGATCATAAATTATGTTCACATAGAATTGTTTTAATTTCTCATTTGAAAAATTCTAATTCCACTTAAAATTTCTTAGCATAAAAGAATTTTTAATGGAGTCCTTTCCTTAAATAATACTTAATTTTCACCATGTGTAATTGTATAGGAATTTTAGCTAAACCCCCTGGACCATATCTTATTTTTTATGAATGTTTATCTATATAGTGGCTAGGGATGGGTCCTATAAGAGGGATCTACTTGACTATTCTTTTGTTTGAGGTATGTGTAGCTAGGGATGGATCATATAAGAGGGAGCTAATTGACTGTTGTTTTTTTTCAATGTTAATGTTTATCTATCTAGTGGCTAGGGATGGGTCCTATAAGAGGGATCTACTTGACTATTGTTTTGTCTAAGGTTTATGTGTGGTTAGGGATGGATCATATAAGAGGGAGCTAATTAACTATTACTTTGTTTGAGGTGGTTTTGTCTAACTTGTTTGAGATGGAGAAACTTGTTAAAAGGAAAATATTCCCTATATTGTGAGATGAGTGAAGGTGGAGATTGGGTGCTCATCAATAGGTGAAAAGAAGAGAGATGTGGTAAGAGAGATAATCAAAGTGTTATTATTGCATGATAGTCCTATCAAAAGATAACCATTGTTGTTAGGATTAGGTTACATGCACCTTCCATGTCCTAATATTTATATTATGTATTTATTTTATATTTTTATGTATCAAGGAAACAAGTATCCCACTTGAGGTGTCTCTCCATGTCATGTGATAGTTGTATTCTAATCATTGTAAGAGAGCATGAATGTCATGTAAGATATATAAGAGCATCCATGACATCATAAGATGCATAAGAGATTATATGACACACATAAGAGAGTGCAAAAAGGGAGTTATAGTGTGGACTATATAAATCAACCAACTTATGACATGTGACCCTGACACATCATAAAGCATCTTAGTAAAGGAAGAATATGACCAAATGGTGTGCCCAAGTTTGGTGGGTTGAATGTAGATGCAAGGGAAATTCTATTTTTTGGTTATTGACCCATCATGGAGGGGGCATTGGAATTTGGGCCATGCATGTTTGGGTACCCTACTTGCTATAGTTTTCTCGTGATTTTTTTAAAACCATTTGTAGTTTCTTAATTAGGTGTTCTATATAAATTAGATGCTTGAGATGTAGATTGGATGCAATTGTATTTACAAAAATGCTCTAATGTTGAAATTTGTCAAGACATAGTTGGTGCTTGTATATGAGTAGATACTCTTTAGAGTGTCTTGTAACCATGTTGCTATGATTATTGAAAAACACATTGAGGCTCCTATGTTGTTGGTTTTTTCTTGAGAAGGTTGTATCAAGGTGTATATCATGTGTCAAAAGTGTTGCATAATATTGTATGTGTGTTATTTATTTCTAAAGTTGTGTGATTTTTTCTATTTAGCAATACTCTTCTCATATATTAAGTGGAAATTTTCATCTAGCTTCCTTTGATTTAGTGTTAGATCCTAGCCAATTTATGAGATCCTAGGTTGGAAAATATGTATTTGTCATTAATCTTGGTTTGAGTAGGAAGTGTACATAGGAAAGATCTAATTTTAGTGAAAGACGATGAGCACGACATGGTTATAAATGGATATATTCAATCAAATGAATTTTGAGCAATAGAAGCTTAAAATAGAGGAATTTTTCATAAACAAATATCTATAGGTTGCAAAATCTAGGGACAAACCTAAATTTACAAAGTATGAAGATTATGAGGCGTTGGATTGGAAATTTAGAACCATAGTTAAACCTTATTTAGCATATTTAGTATTCTTGAATATATCGAGATAAACCACCACAGATAATCTTTGGAATAATTCATGTAACCTATACCAACATAAATCCTAATAAATAAGTTTTTTTCTAAATAAGAAGTATTTTTTAAGGATTGGTGATGGGGACTCGGTTGCAAAGCACTTGAATATTTTTAATATCATTATAAACTAGTTCTAGTACATAGGTGTGTAAATGGGTAGTGAGGATTGGTATATTACTTTGTTGTGTTATTTGTGAAAGAATTTATAATTTTAATAAACTATTTTCCCATAACCCCATGAGAAATATATACAAAAAATTATTTATAATCCATAATACAAAATAACATACAAACATGTGATCAAGATGACATGATATCCACCTTAAGAAAATCCTCATGAAGGACCTAGCCTCCAATAGCATCCATACTCAATTTATTATCTCATAAACATATATTAAAACACTTGTAAAGTCTCCATGAATATCTATAAAACATCAAGCTCTCTACATGCACTCCGTGTGAACAAGAAAATGAGAAACATGTAACCAAACATCTTAATCCATGTTTCCTCTCCTCATATATACAACCTAGAAGAGATGCTCAATCAATCCTTGGCCAAACTAAGCCAAAACAACCAACATAAAGATCTACATATGTGCTTTCTTTTATACAAATAAGCTTGCACAAAACCACAAAGTGGTATTACATAAACCATGTGACTAATAGCATGAGATTACAAAAACCATGCCTCTCTCATTTACTTTTTGGTACTAAATTTTTACTTTTTTGTATTGAGTTTTCTTGATATTAATTATTTTCCTAATATACAAACACACATTAAATATTTTTCAAATGTTGCATACAACATATAAAGCATCCCCAAAAATGTCTAACTCAAGTGATGTATGCATCCCTAGATCCCCCTAGGTGCACCACAAATAATATTATTAATCCCTATGTTTTGTTGTTATACTTGTGAGTACATGGGTATCAAACAAACCTTGAGGTTGTTCCTCACAACTGTGTTGGTTTGGTATTATGACTAGGGTAGGTTCAATTTGAAGAGGGACTTCCTCTAAAGGTATATTAT
>VDFB02131282.1:0-17004 GCA_007258455.2 Sequoia sempervirens | reverse complement strand
CTCTTTTAGTTTTCTACGCTTTTTGATCGATGGAGTTTGATAGGGATGATCTTTCTTTGTATTCTTCGGTATCCATATGTATTTGATTTGTCCATTATGCTTCTCGGCTTCTTTTGATTTGATGACGTTCTTCATACTTTGATTCAAATATTTCCTTTGATGTTGGTCCCAATTTGTGGATGGGGTGATGGGTGAATGAAGATTCATGGCGTGGCTGGTTGTAGTATTGACACTAGCTTCATCATAAGGAATCCTTGTGCTCCCTATGTTGACGTTTGCTTGAGACGAAGTTGCCCCCAATATGGTAGAAGTACCTTCATGCTTTGATTCCGCCTGTTCTGAGAGCTTTTGTTTAGAATGAATTCTCTGATCAATGATCACCGTAGACGACATTCTTTCAATTTGCTGCTCTGCTAACTCTGGATGTTCTATCTGACTTGTTTCCTTGGGCAAATAATGATGGATATCTTTATTCATGATGTCCTCAATTTGAGTTTGGGACATATTCGATCTTGATTTTGACAACTCCGTTTTATTGTAGGAGTTAAGAATTTGCTCTTTTTGTGTAACACAATCTTGTTCTAGCTGAAGATCATCTACGTGCCCATCTGTAGAAAGCATCTCACGGGTAGATGGAGGAGTAAGAATATGATCATCTTGCATGGATAAGAGAGTGTTCATTAGATTATTGTAGTATCTTGGAGATACAAATTCTTGATCTTGATTAATTTCGGAGTTTCTTTTGACATGCTTTGGATCAAGTTCTTGACATGGGGTAGCTTCAAATGATGGATTTCTTACAAAGGACTTTTGGATGTCGACATTAGGCATGGTCAAGTTCAAGGTTCCTTCAGTATCTGTCTCCATGAGGTCAAAGGGGATCAACATGTTTTGAAAAGGACCATTGCTAGACTTTGGTAAAAGATTTTGATCTTGCTTTGGAATAACTTCTTGAGATATGTCCTCTAACTCATAAGGCAATATAGAGACATTTTCAATATGATCATAGGTCGATGGATCGTGCATTATGTCAATAGGATCAAATAATCCTAACACTCCTTGAAAGAGATCACTAAAAAGTGGCTCTTGATGTATGGTGAGTTGATCATCGGATTGTGTAGATACATCCTCAATGTGTTCTTCGATGGAGAGATTTCAATTCACTGTTTCTACAATTGCAGCGCAGGGATTTTCACCGTCTTCGGACCGTGAGGGTCAAACGATGCCGACATTTCGAACTGGCCCATTGGCTCCAGCCTTGCCGGGTGATTCTGGACGCGATCCAAAAGCGCACCTTTAATACGCCCATCTGGACCGCCGGACGAAGCAAACGCAGCTTAAAGTGACGGATTGATCTTGATCCTTGTTTTCAATAGTTGTCATTTTTTGTGTTTGTGCTCGTGTTGGTTGGGTAGCTTGAGAGGCTTGGGAAACTTGAAAGGATTGTTGCACTTGTTGAGCTTGTGTTGCTTGTTGTTGTTGCAGCGATGTTTGAGCTTGATTTTGCTGTGAAGCTTGAGAAGCGTGCGTGGCTATAGGCGCTTGCCGAATTGTTTCATATTTTTGGAGCAATTGTTGGTATGCTTTGAATGAAGCATTGTAATGGCTTACTTGGCTTAGTCGCAATGGTGATGGTGGTGGGATTGAAATTGTGTTGGATGTAGTGACAAGTGTTTGAGATACGCTCGGAGCGATCATGGTAGTGAGGGGTTGAGATGTGATGGGAGTGATAGTGGTGTTGGGAATGATTGAAGGGATAGTGATGGTTGGATTGACCGAGGTGATAGGCCCTTGGGAGACCGTATTTTGATTTGGGATCAATGTTGTTGTTTGATTAGATACCATCCATTGGTGTGATGTCGATGGTATATTCGAAGTATTTGACATGATGGTTTGATTGACGTTAGGTGGATTGATTTGGGTGGCGTGATTAGTGTTAGGTAAAGGGGGAATCCCTAAACCAAGGAATGATGTAGGTAATGGTGGTGGAGATTTCCCTTGGCACAATGCCTCAACTATTTTGGAAAGTTCTGCAATTTGATCTCGCCAAATTTGTTCTTGATTTTGATTTTGACTCACTTGAGATAGTTGATTTGGCTTGTGTTCAAGTAGTTTTGGCATGCATGCTTGCGATTTTTGAATGGGATTATGGGAAAATTGACTTTGGATAATGTTCTGATTTGGTATGATAGGATGAACAATGTTGGTATTGGGAATCATTTTTCCAAAGGTTTCCGAGTTAGGATTCATGTTTCGAAAAAATGCATTTGGTACATCCACATTTGGTTTGTAGGGATTTGGTGGAATGATGTTGCTCGTTTGAAGACTCATGTATTGATTGTTTGGAGGATAGACTTGTAAGTTTGGACTTTGATTGAAATCTATCATGGGGAGATGTGTTCAAAAATTCAGATTGGGCATACCCACACTTGTTGTACCATTGACATTTGTCGAAGGAAATGATCCTATGCATGGATTTTGATAATTGATAGGCATTGCAAGGCTTTGAAGATTCAACTGATTTGGATTACCCAAGATGTATGGATCAAGTTTATATTCCATGTTCTTCTTGTATTTTGACTTTGTTATGAAAGTGACTTCTAAGTTTCTTAGGACCAATGGCGAGATGAAGGATGAAAGGTGTATGATATGAGTGATGAACGTTTAGGGACTTTGGATCAATGCTAGACTTAGGGATTTTGATTTTGATTGTTTGATGTGGATGATGAACTTGTAAACCCTAAGATGTTGGATGTGATCTTTAGGGTGAACTTGTTCAAAGGATGGTTGATAATTTAACTAAGTGTGCGTGGAAGGATTCATCCAAACACACCTAACTAAACAAATGATTTTGATTTGGTTTAGAAATGTACCCAAGTCTAGATAATGATGCTTTCAAAGCTCTTAAAGTTGTTTGGGGGATGATGTTGATAAATGTTTGAGGTGAATGAAGTGTTTTGATTTTGATCCTAAGAGACTTAGAGAGACTTTGTTTACTAGGCCAAGGTATTGAAGAACACACTTTTCTCTAAGAGCAATCAAAAGACCAATATTTATGACCAAGAGATAATGCTTACCATGTGTGGGGTCCAATTTGTTATCTCTTTTAAGCTTAATGGATTCCTTTTACCACAAACACACTCTGATTAAAGCTCTCAAACTGATGTCCTATGTCAAAATTCCTTTTCTCCCCACAAAGTGTTGTGTGGGAGTTCCAAGAAATTGAGGCAAAGGGATTTCCTAGGTTAACCCTAGTTAGAGCAAATGACGATATAAATTCAAGTGATGAGAAACCTCTAAGGACATAATCCCAAGGGAAGGCAACAACACTTAAATTCGTCAAAAGGCATTTGCTCTATCAAAAGGGGTTTGAAATTTGCATGATCATGTTTAAGTGTTTGTTTGCAAAATGTTTTCGAATACCCACTGTGTTTTCAAACAAAGAATAACTACAAGCCCTATGGATGTGATAGACAATGTTTGTTGAGTCCCCACTTGGACAAGTCCAGCCACGCCTACTTTTAGCGGATGGTTAGATGCTTGACCCCACTGGCTCCCCTCCACGACACTCACTTATACGGGGCAGCCAAGCATCAACACCCATGAAACTCCCATGGCATGCTTTCCATCTCTACAAGTCGTACTAGGCTGCCGTAATCCACTGCTTCTGCACCAACAAACAGATATGACTTTGGCAATTCCTAACACATAGGCTCAGTAAGACTTCCGCTTCAGAGGGAGTTGACCCATGCTACGAGAGTCCCTTTCGATCCATCTTGTCGGAGCCAACTACATGATACTAGTGTTTATTCCAATACCCATATTTACATCCCAACTAGAAATACTCCCGGGTTTAGAGTGTTACGGATTGAGTCACTCCCTTGAGTGAGTACTTTTTTCCCCAAGGTAGGCCCTCTAAGATAAAACAAAGCTTGTTAAAAGACACAACTTAACTCCCGACCATCTTTGATGGCACAAAGAAAGAGAATGTACGCAAAAATGCCCCTACTCACACTCGCACAAGATGTTCAATTTTTAAGCCCAAATTGAAGTGTTTCAAAGCAATAAAATGTATTTTGAGTGTTTCTCTTGCACCCTAGATCGCATGAAGCGCAAGGGGAGAGGATACGCACTCAAAAGACAAAATAACACAATCAAGCACTTGTTCGTTTTAGCCTCAAAGCAATGATGACTTCATTTTAAGCACCAAAATCAAATGTGAAGTTTGCCTTGTTCAATTTTAAACCAAAACGAAATCTAGTAGGTTTGTTCTAAGGTTCGTTTTAAGCCCTTTGCAATGAAAATGAAATTGTTCGTTTTAGCCCCAATTGAAAACTAATGTTCTAAAACGAAAAGGAAAACAATTTCGTGAAGTGTTGATCAAACACTTAAAGTGTTAAAAAACACATTGTGTTTTCAAAGAAAAGAAAAAATCTTTCCCTCCTTTCGTTTTCGTTTTGTGAAGTAGTTTTTAAAGTGTTAAAAAACACATTGTGTTTTCAAACAAAAATCTTCCTCCTCTTTTGCTTTGCACCTTTTTGCCTTCGTTGTTTGTACCTCCTTCGTTAGTCTTTGTTTCCCTTTTGTACCTTTGTACCTTTTGTTTTGTTGGCTTTTTGGTACCTTCGTTTGTACCTATAAGATGAAAAAGACAACAATGTGAGACCAAGCTACTTAAATGATTTCACATATTGACTCATTAATACGTATCTTGATTCCAATGAATTTAAGGAAAGTCTTATTCAAAAGTAGACAATTTTGCAACGAAAAGGACTTCCCTTGCTAATAACCCACTTTTATCACACTAAATCCTATCATTCTTGTAAAGACCAAGTAAGAGAAAATCCCTTAATCCTCAAAATGTATGTATTGATGACCTTCCTTCCCTGATAAATATAAATTCTTCAACATTGGCAAACAACCACTTTGCAATAGCTAATTATGGACAGCAATATCGATATTAGGAAAGGCAGCAAATGGTAGAGACTAAAATATATAGTGCTGGGACCCATGGCATCTATAAACTATGGTGCATAAGCTATTAGTTCCCTTTCTAGGATAGACACAATTTCACGGGAACAGCGATAAAGCAGCTCCTTTTGTGTGCAGCACAACGCACTAGCTATCAAGCAAGAAGAGTCCAGTGAGATTACATACAGAGAAATCCAATATTAACAAGGAACAACCATATTAAATAAAAACATCATGACGTCAAAGGGGGCGCAGCAATTGGTAAAAGCTTGTGGCAGCAAGTGAAATGAGTGATATGACACATCGAATCTCCCTGGACTGTCATTCGCTGTGAAAAGCTACCTTGGTCTATGAGTGAATGACATGATTATGATTTTAATTGGTATCTGCAAAAAGCCAACGATTTCAGGCTAAGAGATTCATTATTATTACCAACTGCTCATGAAGACCAAAGGTGAGGCCGACTCTGCCTGTCAAGGATTTGACATTTTTATTGATTCTATAAGACTCTATTAAAGCTTCCTGTCAGAAAGATACGAAAAATAAAGAACAGCTCTCATAAGCATTTAAGATCCCTACTTGCCTAAGTCGCGCGCCTTTGCAACTTACTTAAAATCACATTTATAAACTACAAAAAAAAAACAAGGCAGCTTTTTAGAAGATGCGTGCAGAAAAAGGATTTAGAAAACTTTCAATGCAGTTGTACAGCCTACGCGCAGCATCCTCACAACTTTTATCACCAGATTTTACGCCATCAATCAATGAGCAAAAGATTTAGCCTGAGGATTATGTCTCCAGAGATCTGTAACAACCATCCTCAAGGTCGCTGTTCTCACCTATTTTAAATAAGAAGCTATTTTGTAGATGCTTTGACTAGCTCAAGGGTACACGCCAGGGAATTCTATCGAGGCAACTTTTGACTGCTTGGACAAGCTTAATAAATGGCGCCTAACTTCATCCAAGAACTTTCAGATCAAAATCATAAACGGTTAGTGACTTGGGATGGCGTAAAGCCATGCTTTTCAGCCTTTTATGCAGCATCCGCCGGTTACTACAAACGAGGCTTTGTAGCAGGTATTTGTATATCTGATGCTTTGGCAGATTTGGAGTCAAACAACAACCTTCGCCCACAGGTGGTCTGGCTATGCCAAAATACACATAAAAATGGAACTCAGACTACTCGACAGATCAGCAAGCACACCTCAGAAGTCTTCAGGATGCATTCGACTAGTTTGTCTGAGTACAAGGTTAAAACTACTTGGCCTGGCGACTAAAGGACAAGCCTTCAATACACACAAGTATCTCGATTGGCAATAAAGAACATTTCCACCAGCGATACCCACTCACAACTCATTGGATATATTTGCCTTGCAGGGTATGCGATGAACACAATGGCGATGAACAATCAGAAAAATGATGAAGTTATGTCAAAAAAAAAAGAAAAGAAAAAGACCACAGCTCTGAAATAAGCGATCAATTGACATATAACATGGATGAAAGAAATGATGGCAATGAAAACCAAATAACATATCAGTCAAAAATGTCAACCATAAGCGAATGAATCAGAAGCTATAAGCGAATAAACGACTGGTTATTGATCATTGACATCTGTGTTGATTTAAGATTGTTCTATTACTGATGGACAATTCATGGTTTAAGACTACTGAGAGATAAATTGATGTATGACCAGAAGTGTGTTCGTATGTAGGCTGTAAACTGATCTGATTTCTTCTTGCAGAGCCCAAGAGAAACTGAAACTAACAAGTTTTGCTTCTTGAGAAGTGTGACTGTGCACCATACCAAAGTCAAACAAAATGTTACACAATCAACCTGGCATAAGAAGCATACACGAGATATGTAAGTTATTTCGAACAGAATGTCTCACAACGATGTGGTTGCATGGAATGCAGCGACTGCAGGATATACACAGATTGATTTGAATAAGCTTTAAAACTTTCAAGCAAATGTAAGATCTCCTGTATTTTCTTTTTAAATCACAGCAATCTATATCTCATTAGCTTTCAAATCACACCAAATAAATTTTAAAACAGAAAATGCAGATCATTATATCGTTAGATTTCAACTAATCTTTAAAACAGAAAGCTTGGAATATTGACCCAGTTGGGCCCTCCTTCTAGCGCCATTTATGTGAGAGGTAAAATCTTTCATTTATCATAGATTGACAAATATGGCATAAATTTATCAATGTTGAACAAATGAGATAATCCCTCTCCCTATGAAATTATTGAGCAAGCATAAAGGAAATAACGACATCAAACTAACATAAAATCATAAGCAACATAAGCATGACATTTATTCCTAAACTACTCAAACACCATCTCATAGGGGGATTGGTGCTACTTTGATGTGGAAAGTAGCCCTTTCCCAACCCCTTTAGATAAGCTAATGATAATGATGGACAAGATCATTTCTCCAATGAAGAAAGTGACCTTGCATGAGATGTAGATGAAATTGTTAAGATTGTGGAGTGGATGAACAAAATCAGATCTCCATGTGAAGAGAGTGACTTTGCATAAAGATTGTGAGGATTTGCTTGAGGATGATGCTTGTATTTAAAGATTTTCAAAATGCCAAATGTTGAAGATGGACCAATGTGGGATTAAGATTCTGCCAATGAGATAAGGACACTTGTCATCATGTGATTAGTGGATGCATGTGCAAGATTTGGGAAGAGTGCCCAAGAGGGGGAAAATTTGAATTCAAATTTTGCCATAAATGCTGAGAGGGGGACAAGGAAAAACAGCAATAAATGTCCTGTTTGACTTGTCATGTTGAGGGAAAATGAGTGTTTTAATAAATCAATAAAATTGATTTATTGTGCAAGTGGCTAGGTCTAGATAATGCAAGTGGGATGTGATGTGACATGCATTAGATTAGGATTAGATGATGATCATGTTGATTAATGCTGATTAGATGAGTTGACATTTTGGATTTTGATATTCTGATTTATTTAAATCCAGAAAATGCTGGAATATGATTGATTTGGATTTGATTTAAATAAAGTCCTGATTTATTTGATGAATGGAATATGATTATGCATGATGTAAATTTGACATGTCTACAATTGTTTAATTAATTCATGTCTTCATTTTCTTCATGATTATTAAATAAATAAATTATATTTATTTATTAAATACGTCATTAATTGTCTAAGTCTTCCCTTCATTAAATAAATTTCTTAATTTATTTAATTTCCTTTCTTCATTAATTATTCCTGATTATTAAATAAATGAATTTCATTTATTTATTTGATATGTCACTAACTGTCACAATTAAATTAATTTATTAATTTATTTAATTAGTCTTATCTTCCAAATTAAATAATTAATTTTAATTATTTAATTACTAATTTCACTTTTCTCTCATTTTAAATAAATGAAAATATTTAAAATGATTTCATCTGAAAAAGATTATTTACTTGTCACATAAAATTATCATTTTGAATTAATTAAATTCAAAAAGATATTATTCTTCCAAAAATCGAGTAATCGGGCAGATTCTTGATTTTCCAAATCAAATCTTTAGTCCAAATCGTATCTTCTTGATTTTTCGAAAATCTTCATTTCTTTAATTAATTTATCTCATTTATTCTCCACCGTCGATCTGATTATCTGAGATATTATTCTGACCGTTCGATTAAGGATTTTGCCCTAACCCTGATTAGGGATTCTCAGATTTAATTTGGACCTCTCATTCTAGGTCTTTCTTAGAATTCAATCTCATCCGTCCACTCAAAATTGTGTTTTCTATAAAAGACAATTTTTCTCATAATTTTGAGATCCGACAACTTCATTTTTAATTTAATAGTCATTATAGTCATTTGGCATTAGAAATCATTATTTTCATAGACATTGTCATAGTCATAGGCATTTAGACATTGCATAAATCCTTCAAAGCTTGTTGTAGGTCTTAGACATTTGTAGATTGCTCCCACAATGAATCTGAGGGCACAATATCATCTAGCAAGCAAGAAGGTATTACAAAAGTTAATCATGGAAGTCTCGGCGATCAGGTATAATCGTTTTGTATTTTACTTCCTTTGTGTTTTGTAAGATCTTTGGGTTTCATTGTCATTTATGATTTGTTGCTAACACTCCTAATCAAACCTAAAAGAAATCCCTTGATTACAAGGGCCATTATATTATATTTTAAAACAATGGTGGAAAGTAAATATTATAGTCTACCACTTCAACGCATCGATAATTTCTAATCTTAGGCCCCTACTTTTCTATGAGAACTATTTTTCGATTGGATATATTTTCTATCATAATTAATGAATTTTCCTATTATTTTTCAATATTTTCCAAGATTTTAGTAATGAAAAAAAACCGTCAATAAAATTAATATTTTTTCAAATAAAAAGGAAAAGATTCACCATGATTTTATATCTTTTTTTGAGGGGGGTTTCTTAAAGTTATCACTAATGAATTTATTAATTTCTATATTAAGTTATGAATACAATGTTAGTTACATGTTCTCCTACAATTAAATGTATTAAAATCTAAAGATCAAGCTAGTATTTAGAGTTTATCTAGAATTCTTTAGCATTTTATTAAGAACATATCTACTTGTCACAATATTTGAGATAATGGAAAATGAATCTTAAAGAATATTGTAAAGGATCACCATCCTATGTTTTGTAGAGCTTGAAGTGTAGAGGGAAAGAATTATCTAGCTTTCTCCTATTCGTTGGCCAATCCCTCATAATAATTAACCATTATAAATGGCTATTCTATAGATTATCTTTGAGATAAGCTTTGAAATTAAAAAATACCAACAAAGACCAAAATATATCTCCATTTCAAGAGGATAATACTATAAATTGTCTCATTCCTCTTGTAGATGTAGATTGTATACCCTTTTATGATCATAGTTTAGAGGATCTTGAGTATATCACAGGTATTTCATGTTTCAATGTTTCATATACTTGTCTTCATATTCCCACTCTTTAGATCAAGACCTAATATCCATATTATGTTGTTCATGATTATCTTGAAATCATCACATCCTTGGCTCCTATTGGTTTAGTACAATAGGACACCCATCATCTTTTAGAGACAACTATTTGGGATATGTATCTTTCTACCATACCATCCTTGTTTGTGGAGTCTCAAATTACAAATTAGGAGGATTAATTTTAGGACATTCATCTGATCTTTTTTACAACCACATCATTGTTGTTGGCCCATAATTTTTATATTATTTGGAGCTTGTTCTACATCAGTATTCATAGGATATTTGATTGGCATAATTTTGTTCTGACATGTAGAAATTGACCAGTTTCCAAAGGCATACATTATTTGAATTTGGATTCCTTATTCTTCCAACTTTTGGGAATGACTTATCCTATAACCAATGGATTTATTTCTTCCTAAGGGGAGAAATTTTCTTTGTTGACAATAGATCATGTTCTATCATTAGGATTTAACCATTGGAACAAGATATTTTTATATATAGAAGAATTCATATCCTCATTTTATCTCTCCTATTAAGGGGATATTTATTGTACTTATCTAATGGAAGCAATCCTTGGTGTTGACATTGATCCCTCATTTTATCCCTCTTTCACTGGTGCAATTATTTTATTTTCTCTTTTGAAGATGATTTTTTTCCCTTGTGGTTTTCTCCTTTTCTTGAGTTATAAGAGATTCATTTGTTTGTACATGGGTAGCTCATAAAGCCTTATAGCAAAGACCAATCCATGCATCCATCATTTTATTCTTCATTAGCTTTATAGATTCTTCCTAAGTTGACCTTAAGGGGGTATTAGAGTAGCTAGGAAAATCAAATAATAATTAATTAGTCATTGATTAATTATTAGGCCTTGTGAACCATGATTCCCAACCTGCAAAAACACAAGAAACAATCAATATGTTAGATCAAATGCATGGTTAGAAAAATGATTCCTCAAGAAATTCATTTGAAAGTAAAAGAAGAGGCATGAAATGAAGAACACAACAAACTTGAAACTAAAATATCAAATCCTATTCTAAAACCATGCAAAATCTTAATCTCTTGAGGGAGTTGGTGCCAAATTGATGTGAAAATTGGCCCTTTCCCAACTCCAATGGTGTGATGAAGATGCTTGATGAAGGATTGATGCTTATAGTGATGACTTCAATGGAGATCCATGTTGAAAATCTGAAAAAAACCTAACTATGCTTGGATGAAATTGATAATAAGTGGCTATGGATTCTAGTATAATAACTTTGCATGAATTGTGGATGATAGAATGAGGTATAAGACCTCTTATTTATAGAATTTCAAGTTGAAGAGATGTCCAAAATGGAGCAATGTGGGACTAAAAATTAAAAAATGGCAAGATTCCACTTGTCCACATGAGAATGGATGAAGGATGTGCCAATAAATGAGATTGGTTGACCTTTTTCAAATTCAAATTTGGCTTGTTGGAGGGAGAAAAAGTGACTTTAATGCCAAGTGGGGGACATGTAAGAGGGAAGTTATTGCCATGTTGGAAGGGACAAGTCAACTTGCTTTCAAATTCAAACTTGAAGAATATTCTCAAAATATGCTTTGTTGAGGGAAAATGATGATTTTAATAAATGAATTAAAATGCTTTATTGGTGCAAGTGGGAAAAGCTAGAGGATGTGATGGGTGATTAGATTAGATTAATTAGGATTAGATTAGTTAAGATGATGTTAGATGCTTTTGACCCATTTGACTTAAATACTTTGATTTTTTTAAATCAAAAGGGATGGAATATGAATTTAAGATTTAATTAAATAAAGTTTTGTTTATTTAATTAAAAGGGGGATGCGAGACTTAAATTAAACAAAGTTGATTTATTTAATTTAAATGGATAACCTTAAATGGATAACCTTAGGAGATTGAATTTAATGAATTTGATTTACCTGATGAGTGGATGAATGTGAATTTGATTTATTTGATGATTGAATGAATATGAATTAATTGAGTGCATGATGCTAATTTCACATGTCTACATTTTTCCCCTCTTTGAAGCAATGTACTTGTTGCGTTGGTTCAAAGAATAAACTTGACGTGATCAAAATTTAAAAAAAAATTGATATTTTTTCAGATGCCCCAATGGAAAGAAGTACACTAGTACATTGCCCCCTCGAGAGATCGAGTGAAAATATTTAATTTGAGGGTCGATCTCATGATAAAGAGGTTCAAAATGGATGGTTATGATGATGATGTGAATGAGATGGTTGTAAGATGCTTAGAATAACCAATCTATATTATCCTAAACAACTTAAAATGATGATGTAATGCACGTGAGATGGATGAGATGGATGATGTGATATGCTATGATTATAAGATTTATGTGTGCTAATGATTTGTGGATGCAAGATGGATGCAAGATGGGTGTATTGGTGATGTTATGTTAGCGCAGAGAGAAGAAAGAAGAAATGAGATGATGACAAGAGGATCCAACAAGTCCATGATCTGACGAGACTTTATTAGAGATGATGATGATGATAATAGATGATGATTCGCTTATCAAGGATTGGAAATTTAAAAGGGCTACTTACCTTATGTTTGATAATACACATAGATACGATGCATCAAGGTATAAAGAACCAGGATGGCGTTGTACCTAGTGTGATGGACTTTGACTCGAAAAATAGATAGGAGTATTCTTCTTCACACCTGACATACAAAAACATTTCTAGGATGTACTTTAGAAGTTTCAAACATCTCGGACCAAAACACGGAAAGGTATAACCTATCAATGAAATAGTCAACAAGTTGTCCAAAAAACCTCCCATACACACCTAATAGAGCAAGTATTCACCAAGGTTATATTACAAGAACATCCAACAAGCACAACAGAAAAAAGATAATGATCATTGCCCCATTCCTTTCTCTCTAAATCTTTTTGATTAGACATCATCGAGATGTCATTGGAATGAGCACAATAAGATAAATCAAAAGAAAAGATCAAGTACACAAACAAGTGAATGTTCTTCATACCTTCAGCTAGAGGGATGTGTTTTGATAGGATAAGAATCCAAGTGATATAAAAAATGATGCCCATTGTCAGAACGATATATCCTAGGACATGCATTGTATAGGATGATGATGGTTTGATAGGCTGTTGCTATAAGGTTCATTGACATGTTTGAAAATGATCAAGAGTTTGATTTTGCGTTTAAGGGTTTGTTGTTTTGATTTTGATTTTACGTTTGGAGTTTTCTTTTGCTGATTGTTGTGATTGTTTATGTTTATGTTGCCAAAGGATGAAGGTGACGATCAATTTATTATGAATGATTGATTATTGCGGGTGAAAGAAGAATGGGACAGATGTATTTTTTCAAATATTTGGATGTTTTTGGAGTTTTTGGAATGTTTTGAGGCTATTTTTGGTATTTTTTGAGATTTTACAAATGTTTTGATTTTCCAAAATTTTCAAATGTTTTTGGGTTTTGTCAGATTTTATGAATGTTTTTTTGGATTTTATTGTTTTTTATGATGTTTTTTGGATTTTTTTGTTTTCTGATGTTTTTGGATTTTTCGCATGATTTTGATGATTTGGATATGGATGTGTCTGATGATATCAGTGCTCTGTTTAGTATTTTGTTGAAAACCAAGCTAAGGTTGATTGATCAGATCGATGGATTGATGATGATAACATTGTTGGGGATGCACAACAATGCAAGGATAGTGTTACACAACACAAGGATTAGGATGGATATCCCAAGATGATGAGGGATTGATGATGATAATGTTGTTGAGGATACACAACAATGCAAGGATAGTGTTAAGCAACACAAGGATAAGGATGGATATCCCAAGATGATGATTTTTGGTTGGATTTGATAGATCAGGATTTTGAAGCTTGGTTTGAAACAAAAGATGTTTTGGATGATTTGATGTGATGTTTGAAGGGTGCGTTAGATGCAACTGATATTGATTGTTTGGATTGATGTTTGATGAAAGATGAAGATTGATAAGGAATGTCTTCTCACCAAAATATGCCATGGGCTAGTGATTTGGATTCTTGCTCACAAGTGGTGGACCAATTTTATTTTACGTTTGCCAATGTTTGGATCACCACATAAGTTGGAGGATATAGATGAATATTTATTCTCAAAGCAAGATGTAAATATCTGCCCCCAGTGTCTAGCAATGTATGGAATGAAATGTGTGGATGCTCAGATAGGTGTATGGATGGATGGATATGGTAAGCACGCAAAGGATGCAAGAATTATCTTGTGATAAGATAAGGTATTTAGATAAAGAATGCTCATTGGATAATGCTTCATGGCTCAGATAATGCTGCATAGGATAGGATCAATGAAAACAGCCCATGTCAAGATGTTTACCATAATCAAGCATAAAGTGAGCACCAAAATTTGTCAAGATCAAGATAACTTGGACTATGGATGCAAATGGATGAAAATGGATTGGATAAATGGTTCATGGATGAATGGTTTTATTATGGCTGAGATGGATGGAATGCTAGATTTATTATGGATGGAATAAGATGCTTTCACTTGAAATAGTGCACGTAGATGTTCAATTCTACACATGATGCCTGTTTTCCAGGTTTTCATCATGGTACCTGTCCAAAGCGTCGCCTATGCAGTTTTCACTAGAGGTCAATTTTTCTCTTTACTATTTTCATGATTTTTTTTATTTTTTTTGGATTTTCACTTTTTTTTTTTTGGTTTTTCTGAAAGATTTTAAGCTCATGTTGAACCACCTTGTCATGTTGATGTAGACACTTCTATCATAATGTTCCATTGATATGCTACCTGCAAAAGTTGCTTTTCCAAGATACGTGCACTTGAATGCAACTTTTGAGATTCTTGATCTACTTTGTTGATACCAGAGTTGACTTTGTCTTTGTGTGCATATCGTGATAGAGTGCCTTCTAAATCCTTATGATGAAGGGTTTTTGTGAATACATGGTCAATGTGAGAATTGGATATCATGCGTGGAGACGTGGATGGAGTGTGTTTAGGGATAGGAGATGGATTGGTTGACAGTTTGGAACCTTTGACTCTCCAAACTTGGGAAGATAAGCAATGATGGGTGGATATGAAAGTGTGCATAGAATTAGGACCAATCACTTGATATACCTTGTGCGTTGCTTGGGAAGCCTACTTTTTATTTTGTAGATGGCTTTGATGGATACATTTCCCTTTTTTATTTTTCCCCATAGTTTCTTTGACTGATGTAGTTTGATAGGGATAATTTTTATTTGGTATCCACTTATATTTGATTTGTTTGATATGCTTCTCAGCTTCTCTTTCTTTGACAATGTTCATTGTGCTTTGATTCAAATCTTTCTTCTAATGTTGGTCCCACTTCGTGGATGAGGTGATGGGTGGATGAAGATTCATGACTTGGCTGGTTGTAGTATTGACATTCGTCTCATCATAAGGACTCTTCGTGCTCCCTATGTTGATGTTTGCCTGAGACATAGTTTCCCAATATTGTGGAAGTAGTACCTTCATGCTTTGATTCTGCCTATTCCAAGAGTTCTTGTTTAGAATGCATTCTCTGATAAATGACCCCTGCAGATGACACTATTTCAATTTGTTGCTCTGCTAACTCTGGAATGTCTTGTTCTATCTGACTTGTTTCCTTGAGTGGATAATGATGGATATCTTTATTCATGATGTCCTTAGTCTGAGTTTGTGATATATCTGATCCTAATGTTGACAACTTAGTTTGACTTTAGGAATCAATAACCTGCTCTTTTTGTGTAATAATATCAAGAGTAAAGGAATCTTGTTTTGAATGAAGATCATCTACGTATCCATCCATAGAAAGCATCTCATGGGTAGATGGAGGAGTATGTGTTATGGGGATATGATCATCATTTGCAACATCTTGTATAGATAGGAGAGTTTCCATTAGATCATTGTAGTATCTTGGAGATACAAATTCTTGATCTTGAATAATTTTGGAATCTCTTTTGACATGCTTTGGATCAGTTTCTTGACATGGGTTAGTTTCAAAGGATGGATTGCTTACAAAGGGTTCTCAACTATCTTCATTAGGCATAGGAAGTGGCTCAATATCATTTTGATCTTTGAGTGAATTTGGATCAAGTGTTGAGTTGAAGATTCCTTCAATATCGACAATCATAAGGTCGAAGGATGTCAATATGTCTTGGAAAGGACCATTGCTAGATTTTGGTGGGAGATGTTGACCATGCTTTGGAATAAATTTTTGAGATATGTCCTCTAACTTATTAGGTGATGTAGAGACATTTTCAACATGATCATTGGTTGATGGATTGTTGATTACAGGATCAAATAATGTTAACACTCCTTGAAATAGATCATTGTCGGATATTGTTCAAGGATTCTTATCATGATCAAAAAGTGAGTCTTGATGTATGTTGATTTGATCTTTAGATGAGGTAGAAACATCTTTAATGTGCTCATTAATGGAGAGATCCTGAACATTGTTTTCAACAATTGTGGCAAAGATATTGTGAATGTCTTCAACAATAGGGTCAAGTGATGTTGAAATTTCTTGGATTGGATCATTGTTGGTTGGTGGATTTTGATCATGACTGAAAACTGACTCTTGACATATGTTGATTTGATCATTGGATGAAGTAGACACAACTTCAAGGTGCTCAGTGGTGGACTGATCTTGTTCCTTGTTCTCAACAATTGTGGTGGAGAGATTTCCAATGCTATCATTGTCCCCAATAGTGATTATATTTTGATCAATAAGGTCTTGGATGATATTTTTGAGTTGAATACAACTTGATGTTGCGTGTCCCTTTGTTTTGTGAAAATTACAATGGTGCTCCTCATTATACCCTGGTGGTTTAACTAGGGGTTCTTAATAATTCCCAGAGATGAGGAGATTGATGAGATTTTCTTGTACTAATTTTTGTAGGACTGATTCGATTGTTCTCCCAAGTGGTGTGTATTTTTGCTTGTTATCTTGTGATATTTGTGCCTTAAATTGACTTTGTTGTGATTGATTTTGGAGATGCAGTGATTGATATTTAAGAGGTGGTGATTGGGTTTGTTGTTGATGTTGTTGATCTTGATATC
>VDFB02131281.1:0-61843 GCA_007258455.2 Sequoia sempervirens | reverse complement strand
GTCTCACTCTATTTTTTCCTCTATCTCCTCACCCCCCTCTCTCTCTTGCTTTTCCTCCCTCTATCTCTCCCTCTTTCTATCTGTATCACTCCCTCTCTCTATTGCAAACATAACATGAGCCTATTGGTAATGGAGCTTAATTATCTTCCTCATTCACAGGTTTTGGTTTAGATGTGTTTGGATCCCTATAAAAGGATGCGTAGTTGATTTGAAGCTATGCATAGTTGATTTGAAGCTCACTTCTCTATTGAGACCTTTGTTGCACAAACAACATCATTTGCTAAATGACCTACCAATTGACCTCATGTAGTGCAAAATGTTTGCAAAAAATAGACCAATTTTTTTCCTAATTGACCTTCCACACCTCTTCGGCGTACCCATTGCACACCAAGGTGCGATTGCTAGTATAATTAAATATTAAAGATATGAAGTTATTTGAATTTTAAATTTAAAAAACTATCTTAAAATTAAAAAATCATGAATATTTATTAATGTATTTTCAACATCACATCGAATCATCCACGTGCTCATTAGTACAGAGATTACGAAGTTTGAAATTAGTAAGTACCTATTCATCCACGTGAAAAAAAGGTAAACGAAACAAAATAATTTGAAATGGTTACGGGTATTACGGAAGAATACTGGTGGCTGGCAATAATTACGGGTTTCAAAAGCAATACGAAACAATATTGGTGGCCTGCAATAAATACGAATTTTTTTACTTTTCTTCATCTCTTCGGCGCGAAAAATGATGGACAGGTGAGATTCATTTTAATGTCAACCAAGTCCTATCCTTCATTTTGGACCGTTGTAAAAATTTAAAACACTTTAAAACGAAGATTTAAAATTTCGAAGGGAAAAACTTAAAACATTGGTATGTGGATATTTTAAAGGAATGATTTTCTTTAATGAGTACAAAGTTACGTGGTAAATTGTGCATTTTTTTTTATTGGCCACTTCAAGCATGATCAAAATGAAATCATGTGAAACCTATATAACAAACATGAAATCTTGCAATATAAAAGGCAGCTACACTAAGTATTCGTAAAAAGAAATTTCACTAGCAAGTGAAATTTCCGTAGAACCACTTGAAGATTGGAATCCCACAAGTAAAAAGACCTGCATTTAAAAATTATCCACTTTAGAATTGAATTCCCACAAAGATTTATATTTTTTAACGAATATCACGATGGCCCACAAGGAAAGGCAATCTAAAGAAAAACTTTAAATTGCGTGAGAAGGTAGGTGATTTAAAAGGGTGGATAATAAATGATAAGCATGGATTTTAAAAGAAAATGAACCAATCCATATTCCTAAATCTTCCCAAATGAAATTTTAAAAGGGAAAGGGCATAAATATTAAAAAGGAGATATTGCAAATTTTAGTTACATGTGACTAGATTAATCAATTAATAATAAGTGTTAAATAATAGAATGAAATAAACTTAGATAAATATAGATTTTTCCTTGAAGAAATTAAATATTATCTTATTATGAAAAATTTGTACATAGATTTAAAATATAAAGCAATGCAAATGAAAAAAGAAAGTTATCATCAAATTGAAAAAAACACTACATATTGAAATAAAATATTCCCATTCAATTGTCAAATCAATATTTACCTAACTTTTATGTGATAAATGAGATTTTAGAGGCTTTTACTGATATTTTGGAGACTTTTACCATTAAATGGTAGTCAATTTACCATTAAACGGCAGCTCAAACTTGTTTTCCAATGACTCAAGCGTGAAACTTGTTTCAGACTCAAATCTCACACTATATATATAGCCTATCAACTAATTAAAATAAAATCACTATTAAATAAATAAAATAATTATACTTTTTTTATTTTAATTTTAAATAAATATATTTATAATATTCTCTCTTAATCACATATGTGATTGAAAAACGAAAATACTATTTTTAATTATAAAAAATCCTACTATTAATTATAAATTATTACAAATTATGATTAAAAAATTAGAATATCATCTTAAATTATAAGAATAAAACTATTAATTATTAATTATTGTAAACTATGAAATAGATAAGCATATAATTACTTGTTTCAAATTACGGATCCTTTCATAGAAATAAATGTTAGATGTTGTCTTTGAGTTCTATTTCATCTTCTCTCTAGAAATGATTAAAAAAACTAGAATATCTTAAATTATAAGAATCAACTATTAATTATTAATTATTGCAACAATATAAAATTTAATCATATATATGATTGAAAAAAGAAAATACTATTTTAAATCATAAAAATCGAACTATTTTTTTTAATATTATAAATTATGATTAAAATAATCAAACTATTAATTATTACATATTATAATTAAAAAAATAAGAATATCTAGTTATCTATTAATTATTAATTATTGCAAACTACGAAATACATAAGCACATTGATTATTACTTGTTCCAAATTATTGACCCTTCCATAGGAATGAAAGTTAGATGTTGTCCTTGAATTCTATTTCATCGTTGTCTCCAGAAATGATCAATTTCCCATTCTGTTTTTCCCCGCCTAGCCACAAAAAACTAAGTCAGCGGACAGTGTTTTCAATCAGAGGTCGCCATCCCTCGAATTCATTTGGATTCCTTCCTCCTTACGAACAAATACCATTATTCCTATTATTGTCATCCCCACCGTCGATTATGTTGCTTGGAAAGTTGTTAAATCAGTGGTCGCCACCCGTCTGACTCATTTGGATTCCTTCCTCCGTTACGAACGGATACCATAATTCCTAACATTGTCATCCCCACTATCCCTTGTCCGACACATTGGTATCCTTTAACGGGTAACGTAAGATCCTTATAATTCCCATCGCCACACTCCGTTGTCTTTCTTACCTTGTGTTTTTAGCAATATTGATATGTTTTCTGAGACTCTATAAGAGGTCGCCACTGCCACTAGTTCGGCAAGCTTCAAATGCAGTGTTCAAGGAGCTTCTTTCTCCTCAACATGTGAACAGGTACTTTGATCTTTGTACCGAACGGCGTATATGCACTCCAATCTCTCTGGAATATATTCCGAACTCCGTGGAATGAATCTGCAACCTACACGTCTCGAAATTTGAGCTCCTTCAGTGAATGCTGAACTTTTTCCCCTGCATGCCGGGGTTCGGGAGGTTTCTTTCGAAGTGTTACGGTTAAGCAGAGAAACGACGAAGGGTAAGGTGTTATATTTTCTGTATGTTGCTCTGCTAAAACTTTGATTTCATTATTATTAAGCTTTTATTTGAAGGTGTTATCAGAGGGAGAGCAGCCTTGGCCGATTCATATTTTCCCTCCGTTTTGCAGATTAATTTTTCTGCGACGCCAAGGGTTGGACTTGGACAGATCTGGAGACTTCCTCGGGCAATATTTGAAATCGGCTGCAGCTTTGCTCTCAAAACAAAAGGTGTGCTCTTCGCCATTTATTATAATTTTCTGTTTCTCTTAATAATTTAAAAATGTAGCTCAAAATCTTACTTTCGTTTCTCTGCTGGCGTTTTCGGATATATTTCAGCTAAATCTCTGTATTCTTAAAATATAAAATATTCTCAGCATCTCTGCATTACTAGAATGAAAATCATTCCCTGCACAGGAGTAAAGCAAATCTGAAATAAAATAGTTAAATAGGAAATACACAAGTAACAGTCGCGCATAAAGCGCATTCATGCCTTATACCAGATAGTCACCCTGTAATTTAGCGTAGAGGCTAAATTTTTATTATCGATCTTACCCCAAATTTTGTAATTGCAGAGTCTGTTAGATATCAAGAAACTGTGAAAAGAAACCTATATATGATAAATTTCTCTGATATCTACTCTAAAAAGTCCATAGCCAACCAAATTTTCACTTACAGATGCAGTCTTTGAAAAATTAGTAATTTTTATGGCAGTTTTCTGTATCTTAGGAATGAATGTAAATAGAGTAATTTGTCCATCATGCTAAAGCCACGCAAAGCACAGAGGAAACTGGAAATTGTGGATGGTAGAGGCTGAGATGAAGTTTGATGTGAATAGAGAAGTGTATTGGAAGAGAATATTTTTTGTCATGATCAGCATGGAAAAGTAGGCTTTTATTGTTTGTTCATGACAGAGCCCTGATTACCTACTATGTAAATCCCGTCCAAGCATCGGAAAAACACCCATTTGTCAGTTAACGCCGTACATTTCATTTTATTTTTAACTTTTTGCTCTTCTTCTTTTTCCAACGGTTACTTGTCAGGTACGGCCAGTTGTCAACCCAATAAGGAAGAGAGCCACTTACAAAATTAAGAATATTTTTAAGATAAATTTCGTCCTTTTTTTATCCATGTTTGGGATTGCACACAACAATCTATCATTAAAGATCAGGTCTTTAAAAGTGACTTTTTTTTTTTTAACATTTATTCATTTGAAATTATAAATATAATTGATGAAATAAGTATTTATATTAATTATAGAAGTTTTAAAAACTAGCAAGGACACTTTAGTGTGCAATAGGTACATTGAAGAAGTATGGAAGGTCAATTGGGAAAAAAATGGTCTATTTTTTGTACATGTTTGTGCAGTATGAGGTCAATTAGTAGGCCTTTTAGTAAATGTTGTTGTTTGCGCAACAAAGGTCGCAATGAAAAAGTGATGGTGTAAAATCAATTATGCATCCACTTACATGGATCCAAACACGATTGAAACAAAACCTCAATTAGGAAGACAATTAGGATCCATTACCAACAAGCTCATGTTATGTTGTAATGAGAGAGGGAGAGATAGGTAGAGACAAGGATAGAAAAAGGGAGAGATAAAGGGGGGGAAGAGCGAGAGAGAGAGAGAGAGGGGGGTAAAGAGATAGAGATAGCAGAGAGAGATGGAGAAGGAGAGGGATATGCAAAGAAGGAGAGGAAGAGATAAAGAGAGAGAGGAAAGAGAGATCTAGATAGAGGTGGGAGAGATAAATATATAGAGAGGGAGAGAACAAGAGATGGAGAAATAGAAAGATGAAGATGGAGATAGGAAGTGATATATGGAGAGGGGTAGAGAGAGATGGAGGGATAACAAAATAAAGATAAGAGGGAGAGATAGAGATAGAGATAGAGAGGCAAAGAGATATAGATATAGAGGTCTAGGAAGAGGGAGAGAGATGGATAGATAGAGAGAGGGAGACATGTCTAGAGATAGAGGGGGAGAGAGGAAGATAGAAATAGAGATGAATATAGAGGTTTAGAGAAATAAATAAAGAGGTAGAGGGAAGGAGAGGGAGAGATAACGATAAAGATAGGAAGATAGAGAGGAAGAGATAGAGATATAAAGGGAGAGGGAATGATAAAGAGAGAAATAGATGGTTAGATAGAGTGATATAGAGATATAGACATAATGAGATATAAAGAGGGGGAGAGGGAGAAAGAGACAGAGACAGAGATAGATAGAGATGACATAGAAAGACAGAGAAGTAAATATAGCAATATTTGAAGTCCGCTGCATCTTTGCTTTCTAAACAAAAGGTGTGCTCTTCGCCATTTTTAATAATTTTCTGTTTCTCTTAGTAGTTTAAAAATGTAGTTCAAATCTTACTTCCATTTCTCTGCTGGTGTTTTACGCTGTCTTCTGTTTTCTCTTTTGTCCGGATCGGATATATTTCAACTAAATCTGTCTTCTTAAAATATAAAATGTTATCTGCATCTCTGCATTATTAGAATGAAAATCATTCTCTTCACAGGAGTAAAGCAAATCCGAAATAAAATAGTTAAATAGGAAATACACAAGTACACAGTCGCGTATAAAGCGCATGCATGCCTAATAGCAGATAGTCACCCTATAATTTAGCGTAGAGGTTAATTTTATTATCGATCTTACCCCAAATTTTGTAATTGCAGAGTCTGTTAGATATCAAGAAAATGTGAAAAGAAACCTAAATTTGATATATCTACTCTAAAAAGTCCATAGCCAACCAAATTTTCCCTTACAGATGCAGTCTTTGAAAAATTAGTAATTTTTATGGCAGTTTTCTGTATCTTAGGAATGTAAATAGAGTAATTTGCCCATCATATGCTAAAGCCACGCAAAGCACAGAGGAAACTGGAAATTGTGAATGGTAGAGGCTGAGATGAAGTTTGCTGTGAATATAAAAGTGTCTTGAAAGAGAATATTTTTTGTCGTGATCAGCATGGAAAAGTAGGCTTTTTATTGTTTGATTATGACAGAGCCCTGATTACTATGTAAATACCGTCCAAGCATCGGAAAAACACGCATTTGTCGGTTAATGCGTACAATTCATTTTATTTAAATTTTAATTTTAATTTAATTTTAAATTTTGTTCTTCTTCTTTATCCAATAGTTACTTACTTGTTAGGTACGGCCAGCTGTGGACCCAATAGGGAAGAGAACCACTTACAAAATTAAGAATATTTTTAAGATAAATTGTGTGTTTTTTGTATCAATGTTTGGGATTGCACACAACAATCCATCATTAAGAGAGGAAGGTAAAAGAGAAAGATTGCACACCAAGTCTTTAAAAGTGGTTTTTTTTTAGTTGTCTTTTTCCTTTTTTTATTTATATATATTTATTCATGTGAAATTATAGATACGATTGATGAAATAAGCATTTATATTAATTATAGAAGTTTTTAAAACTAGCAATCACACCTTGGTGTGTAATGGGTACACCAAAGAGGTTTGGAAGGCCAATTAGGAAAATAATTGGTCTATTTTTTGCATATGTTTGTGCAGTAAAGGAGGTCAATTGGTAGGCCTTTTAGCAAATGTTGTTGTTTGTGCAACAAAGGTCTCAATGGAGAAGTGATGGCTTAAAGTCAACTATGCATCCACTTACATGGATCCAAACATGATTGAAACAAAACCTCTAAATCAAAAACATAATTAGGATCCATTACCAACAAGATCATGTTATGTTTGTAATAGGGAGAGAGGGAGAGACGGGTAGAGACAAGGATAGAAAGAGGGAGAGATAGAGGGGGGAAGAGTGAGAGAGAGAGAGGGGTAAAGAGATAGAGATAACAAAGAGAGATGGAGATGGAGATGGAGATGGAGGAGAGGGATATGGAGAGGAGAGGGAGAGATAAAGAGAGAGAGGAGAGAGAGAGAGAGATCTAGATAGAGGTGGAAGAGATAAATATATAGAGGGAGAGATAGAAATATGAAGATGAAGATAGGAAGTGATATATTGAGAGGGGTAGACAGAGGGATAGATATAAGGGTAGAGAGAGATGGAGGGATAACAAGATAAAGATCAGAGGGAGAGATGGAAGAAGAAATATAGAGAGAGATAGAGATAGAGAGGCAAAGAGATATAGATATAGAGGTCTAGGAAGAGGGAGATGGAGGGAGAGAGGGAGAGAGATGGATAGATAGAGAGAGGGAGACATGTCTAGAGATAGAGGGGGAGAGAGGAAGATAGAGGTAGAGATGAATATAGAGGTCCAAAGAAATAGATAAAGAGGTAGAGGGAGGTAGAGGGAGAGATAAAGATAGAGAGAGATAAGGAGATAGAGAGGAAGAGATAGAGGTAGAGAGGAAGAGATAGAGGTATAGAGGGAGAGGGAATGATAAAAAGAGAAATAGATGGTTAGATAGAGTGATAGAGAGTTATAGATATAATGAAATATAAAGAAGGGGAGAGGAAGAAAGAGATAGAGAGATAGATGGAGTCGACATACAAAGACAAAGAGAAGTATACATAGACAAATAGAGATGGAGAGGGAGAGAGAGGGAGAGGGAGAGATAGTGAGAGAGAGAGGGAGGGAGGGAGAAATAGAGATGCATATGAAGAGAAAGAGAGATAGATATAGATAGGGGGATAAGGGTGGAGTGAGGGAGGGAGAGATGGGGAAAGATAGAGAGACGGGGAGAGATAGAGAGGGAGGGAGAGAAAGAGAAGAGGGGAGGTGGGAGAGAGGGAGAGATAGGTAAAGGAGGGAGACAAAGAGGGGAGAGAGATGGAGAGAGATAGGTAGAGAGGGAGAGGGAGAGAGAGGGAGAGAGAGAGAGGGAGGGAGAACGGGAGAAATAGGGAGATGTGTGTGTATTTTAGAGAGAGAGAGAGAGAAAGAGTTAGGGAGGGAGAAATAGGGATGTCTGTGTGTGTGTCTGAGTGTAAGAGATATGGAGATATAAAGAGGGATATATATATAGAAAAAGAGAAGGGGGGAAGGTAAGGAGATAGAGATAGGGGAGAGATAAAGATGAAGATAGAGATAGAGATATAGATGGAGATGAAGATAGAGATGGAGATGGATTTAACTAATAAATATAATTTAAATGCTTATTGATAATGAGAGAGCTATGTGATGTTGAAACCAATATGTTTGAGAGTCTCAAGTCTATGTATGAAGGGAGCTTCATATACCTGTATGGAAGCCTCTAGACTATTTATTGAAAAAGCTAAAAAATAGCTATATAAGGGTATGTGCAGGATCATCATGGAAAAAACAGGCCCTTAAGTGGCGAAAAATTTAGAAAAATCAGAGTTAGGCAACTTGATGTAAAAAAATTGAATAAGTTATCTATATTATTTCAAAAATATGTAAGAATATAATTTGTAGCAAATTGAATTTAGTTTTTAAACTACTAAGTTTATTTAAAAAAACAAAAAATCTATTTGGTGAAAATATAAAATTTCAATGCAGTAGTACTTAAATTTCAGGGAAAAAATAAGTGTCTGTCTGACCACCCTAACCACAATAAAATGATAATATTTTTTTATAATATTTTAGATATAAGTAGAGGACTCATGTCCCGATGTGATGCATTTTTTTTGTAATTTTTTTTCCAAGTAAATAATTAATTATTAATTTTTATTACAACTTTTAAAAAATATAAAAACTCGTATGCCTAACCACCTTAACTTGGTCAAAACTTCATGAAATTCATTTCTTTCTTTTTTCAATCCTATAGTATGTGAAGCATAGAATGTGACACATGTTTTGGATTAAAAAAATGTGATACCATTTGAAAGCTATAGATGTTTTTCAATCAGCATATCAATCAAGACTTTAGTCATAATTCAAATACAAAATGAATAATAATTATTTATTAAATTCAAAGTAAAGCATAATTTATATTGGTGGAAAGTTGAGAATTTCCTTTAAAAACCCTTTTCATTTCATCAATTTTGGGTAAAAAAAATGTCGTCAACCACATACCCTACACATACCCATCATATCACCACTTTTTGGCCCATCATGATCTGTACATACCCTGAACTAAAAAAGTCTTAAATCTAGGAACAATCGAATTTGATTTTTTTGATTTGTATGCTTCTTGAATAGTTTGAACTATTAACCTAGTTAGTGCATGGACAAATGAGTTTTATTGTCGTGTATTGTTTATTGTAAGTAGCATCTTTCCCTCCCTCCTTTCTATTCCCCCACCTTCCACGCCCTCTCTCATTTCATCTCTCTAAAACACTAGGTAAGTTATTAAAATTCTTATATATTTATTTAAATAATATATTATGTAAAGTAGAGAAATATTATATATATATATATATATATTAATTATATTTAATTAAATAATATTATATTAATAAAAAATATTATATATATAGTATTTATATTTAATAATGTGCTTTATATTTCATATAATATGTAATAGTAAATAAAATTTGAGTATTATTTTCAATAAATCTAATATATATTTAAACAATAAATATAGATAAATACTAAACACATACTATAGTTAATATTTTAATTAGTATTATATGTTAAAATTATATTATATATTCTATTTAATAATGTATAATCTATATAAATATTATATATAGTATTATACTAAGAAATATTTAAATCTACCATATTTTATATTATACATGTAATTTTATTTTATATTTTATATTAAGAATCTTTTAGAAAATTATATTTCATTTAATATAAAATAATAATTTAAAAATTTAAAAATAAAAAATATTTAAAAAATAATACAAACTATAAAGTATAATAAGTTACATTACATAAATATTATCTAGAATAATAATTATAAATTATATTACATATTTTAAATAAAGAATAAATATATTTTTATTGTCCAAAGAGTCATGAAATTATTTTAATCAAGTCTTCTCTTTTCATGCATGAGGGCCACTCTTTCCTTCACTATTATTAAATTTTAATGTGTTATGGATAGTGTTAAATAATAAGCTCTTTTTCATTTTTGGTAGGCATAGCAAAAACACATTCCACCCATGATGTGGAGAAAGAAAAAACAATGAAAAAATAGAGGAAAAAAAGGTAATGGTGAAAACCAACGATGAACAAGCTTTCCATTGTCTTGCACGCTTCTCAAATGCTATGAACCATCAATTTCCAAAGTCAATCAGTCCAATTCATATAGGGAACGTCTTTGATATAAATATATTATTAAAAAAATTAGGTGGAAATAATCAAATTTTAAAATTTTGGTGAGGTTGAGTTTGATATATATACCTAAACTCAGCAATTAGAGTTATAGAATTAGTAGAAGGAGGTGGCTCACAATCATCTAGTTTCTACACGTCTAAATTTTCCTATTCATTAGGAATAGGCTCCCAACCAATAAGAGGATCATCAAGATTGCACTCATTACTTTACACTTCCTTAGAAGGTTGAGAAATGGCCAAGTCTAGCCAAGGAAATTGTCACTATCTAGTCATCTTAGAGCTCCTATGGAGTGGTGTTAAGAAGGTGAGCATTGGAAAGAGAATTTGTACCAACCATGAGCATTATGATGGTGAGCTCTAAGCTAAAAAATGAGAATCATCATGTCCATAAGTATATTAACTTTTTTCATGCCAATTCCATCGAAGAGGGATATGACCCCTATTTGAAAGAGGAGGGGACTCATTGGTATTCTAGCAACCATACAAGGAGCGTTACCCAAATGGTCAAGAATACCTTGTAAGTGGGTCACCTCAAGTGCAACTTTATTACCTTGCAATTACATCTACATTAACATATTGGAACATATCATTGATTTAGAATACATGGAAAAATAGTTGTCAATAATAGAACCAATAAAAAAGGAAAAAAATCTATCTTTCCAAATTCTAAATAGAATTTCCATTCTAAAACCATGTCAAAATTGAGTATATTTAGCAAGGAATCTAGGCCAATCTCTTACAAAGATCATATGCCAAGAAAAATAATTAAGTCTAAAAGGGATTCAAAAAATAATGAATCTAATGTCAAGTTGTTTGAGCTCTACGACGAGAAGAGAAAAGGTATTTGATTTTTTCAAAATTTCCACAAAAAGGGTAATAAATATTATAAACATGCAACTAGATCAATCTACAATTAATAGAAAAACCCTAATAAATAAAATATCAATAAAAATTAGTAACCTTTGGCTCAATGATAGCCTATCAAATAGTTTAAAATCTATGTGACCAAGTACTACATGAGGTTAAGACAACCCATCTAAGATGTTACACTATATGTAGATGTGGTGAAAGTTAAGCATAACCTTTGTGAGGCTAATAATGCCAAAATGGTGTATCAATCTTAATACCATTTTCAATCCTTCCATCATGGTTTGAAAATTCTAACCCTAATTTTGTGCAACATTTCTATAGAAATGGAGTCAACAATAGTATAAAAGGAATAAAAATCTTCATTAGTGAGTTTATGCTTCCCTTTAGCATTAGGCCAAGAAATAAAATTATTGGTACTTCTTGAAAAATATTTGAGAGTCTTAACACCTCTATTATAAAATTTTAAAGAATGTGCCCAAGAATTTTAGCAAGAGCTTTATCTTGGCAACTGATCATGCAAGAAGCCACCAAAGAGAGTATTGATGAATGGAAAAACTAGTCCTAAGTCCATTTCCATTCCACATAAATCATTGATTAATAGATTCTTAATCTTTCCATATACTTTTGATGATACAAATATATCCTAAATTTAAGTAGGCTCCTAAATAATAAGAATATAATGAAGACCAAGATTTCTCTAATATTTACATATGTTTGGAACTCCAATATGAATGTAATAATGAAGTAAAAATTTCCAAGATTCATCTCTCAAAGGCTTTGATTATTCATTTACCACATAATATTATACCTTAATATTGTAATTCAATAGCCCATTAAGGGGCCAAGTTGGGTGAATCCAACTGTGTTGGAGCATAAGGAGGTTTTTTGGGAAAGACCATTGGAAGGCTGGTGGAAAATAAACTTCAACGAGGCTTCAAAGGGAAATCCTAGACCCTCAGGGGCTGGATTTATAATTCGGGACTGGAATGGAGATGTGCTACCGTCAAGGGTGAAGAAGTTGGGGGATGGAATGAATAACGCAACAAAAGCATTAGCAGCCTTATTGGCAATTAAATGTGGTAAAAATTTAGGTGCAAAAAAGATTCATTTAGAAGGAGACTCGATGATAATAGTGCAAGCGGTGATGAAAGGGTTAATCAATGCATAGCACCTCCAAAATTTCATTGAGCAAATCATAGATGAATTAGGTTCTTGTGAAATTTTTTCAATGAGCCACATTAAAAGAGGTGGCAATGTTGAAGCATATTTTTTATCTAAATCGGCAATAACTTTTGGTGAAGTTGGGGAATTTAAATTGGAAGACTTTAGGGGAGTAAATTTAGCAGATTTTTGTGAAGGAACAGGCGAGTACAATGCATTAAATGAGAAAGGTGGTGGGCAGAGCAGAATTGGTTTGACATGACAAGTGAAAGGCAAGGAAGGCAAGAGGTGGTTAAGTAGTGCATGCTTCATTTATTTTGGTGTGGGTTATTCAAGATGGTTTTTATTTCTGGCCCTTAGTTAAGGTGTTGCATTTGCATTTGGAAGAGGTAAGAAAAAAGCTCTTCAACATACATTTAGTGGTGGCGGTGTTGGCTTTACAGGACTAATGGAAGCCAACTTCACTTTCCTTTCTTGAAGGAAATTAAGCCCATTTCATGGAGATGCATCTAGAAAGAGGCTAATGGGCTTATTCCTCATTGAAGATGACAAGTTGGTGCAATGTGCAAGAATGATTTTGGGTAGGGATTTCGGCACTTTGAGACACCGATATAGGACAAATATGGATGTGTATTTCATGATTGTGGCATGGGGCTTGGATTTAGGAGAACCAATGGAAACAATGAGAAAAGTGATGAAGAAAATTGTCCATGAAGATTTTCTGGTGGACATGGAGTCAATTCTCGAATGGGTGATTCTGGGTGTTGGGTTGGACTTTTCTAAGGGATTAATAGATGAAGAATTGGAGGAGCTCTATGGGGCATCAGGGTTCAATCATTTTATCCACTGGCCAAAAGGGAAATATAAAGCACATTTCCATGAAGAAGCTTGTCTAGGATGGAAAGCGCTCAAACTCTTCATTAAGCTCATGGAGGTCGAAGAATTCCTTGCACAGGAAAAGGAAAAAATGCAAGGCATGGAGATGAAAGTTAAGCACCAGAAGAAGAAGGGGAATCACCAGAAGAAGAGACCTCTGGAAGTAGTTGGCAAAGGATCATCGGGGTCAAGAGGAGCTCGTTAAGAATGGTCATCTGTGGCCTTTTTTTGCTCTGTTTTTGAAATTATTTTTTGTTACTATGATTAAGAATGGTGTAAGGATGAACATTGAAAATGGTGGGTGATTAATTTTTGGCCCTGGCATTCGAGAATGGGTAAAGGCTGTAAGTTTTATGTAGTAGGATTTAAATTAGTTTAGTAGTAGCAGGGGATAAGGGGGTTTTGTGTAGTTTTAATCTACATGTTAAGGTGCTTTTGGACTTTTATCTGCAGAAAGAATTTTGGTGGGTACTAGAAATTGGATAAATATTGTAATTTTTATTTATTTACAAACAAAAATCTCGTGTTACTGACCAATATATATATATATATATATATATATATATATATATTGTAATTCAATAAGATCAAGCCCTCTCGATCATGATGAAATCAACCAAATTTCCATGTAACTCAATGAAAGTGATTACCTTGATATAAAGAGGCCCATTAGAATTGTGTAAGATTTTTTTATCTTTTGGTAAGAAGCTTTGGAAGACACCCAACATGAAGAATAACACACATAGATGGCTACTAAAACTTTGGAGAAAATTTACAATTTACATGCAAGAGATAGATGTTTTTAATCAATAGGTCAAATTATTTCCACTTGATTAATAATAGTTAGCCATAAAATAAAAGAAGAATATTGGAAGGCAAAGTAAATTCCTTGGGATTTGAAGACCTTTTCATCATCTATCCACTTCCAATCAAAGGAATTAAGACATGTTGTCTTAGGAAAAAGTATTACATATAATATTAATTCTTCTACAATTAAATGTTGAAACTAGAGGTTAAGTATAAGATGTCTAGGAATTGGAGCACTTGATTAACATTAAATTATTGTCTTTGAGTAGATTTGTAAAAGAATCATTAAAAAAATGGTCATTGACACTTGTTGTTGAAGATAATTCTAGGAAGAGTAATACCTTTGATCAAGTTCCATGAAATAACATGATCTAGAAGCTATATGAAGCCTTCAACAACCAAGACATATAAAGTAGGTGCAAGAGGAAATCCTAGTGTATATGGAGTGGAAAACCCCAAAAAATAGAAGATTGATGACCATTGATAGCAATATAGGTAGAAGCATCAACATAAAAAATCAAAAACCTCAAGAATTTGGGACCAAAGCCTAAATTGAAGAGTCATTCTATATGGTCATAATTTTTCACAAAATAAATTTAATAAATATATGGCTTTCTATTGAGAATATCTAGCCCACTTTGTTCCCTCCTAAAAATAATTAGGTTATCAAGAATATATCTAATTTGATAAACTTGTTTGCTCTTGTTTAACAATCAATGGAAGAAAATGTCATAACTTGATAATAAAATTATTGGAAACAATCTTATAAGAGACATTAACCAAGGTAATTAGTTTCCAATTGTAGATCTATCCTTTGAACATCTAGCCTTATGCATGAGCTTAATATTTCCTAAGGATTTTGAATCATAATATTTTAGATAAATTTTGTATATCTAGATCACTATCAACCATATCCTAGAAAACTTTATAGAATTCACAAGGAAACCCATCATATCCAAGGTCTTTGTCATTATCCATGTGGAGAAATTTTAATCACAAAGGTATTCTTAAGTGAGAAGTTACTCAAACAAGAGTTATGAGTAGGTGAAACCCTACAAGGGACAATCATAATGTATTATTGAAGAGCATCAAACCACTCTATAGATGGTTCTTGACCTATGAAAACCTAGTCATGGTGTTGAACAAAAACTTTGGATGATAATAGGAAGTTCTTCAAGGAACTAAGAACCTTCTTTGGTGTTCTTGATCACCTAAAAAGAACGATGAACTCTTAAAGATAGGAAAACATTCTTGGAAACTCTATCTACAATTTTGAGCTAATGCATGTGAGCTTTAACTTAAGCTTCTCTAGTGAAATTATTATTTGAAAGCTATTTTCTAATGGATTTTACCAACATAAAGTTACAAATGGATAAAAATATATGTTTCAAGATCAATTATATTAGCCTATAAAATCTTATTTATGGTGGATTCACAAGAAAAACCTAGCTAGCCAATGGCCATAGATGAATACAAACCTAGAGGTGCATTTGATTGCATCATTCCACCAATCAATCCACCATTTTTTAATATGGGGACATGGACACAAATTTTAGATAGGTCATATGTAGGCCATGGTAGGTTGGAGACTCATTATAGAGGTATTAAAAAATAATTGTGTTCTTTTAGTTTTGGGTGCAACATACTACCATTCAATGTATAATTTAATGGGAGAGTGATATGAAAGAACAATATTTCGCAAAGGCCCAATTGATAAGGAAAAGTAGTTATCAAAAGAGAAAAAATATCGAGTTGATATCTTAGCCCTATATATACTTTTGAAAATCCATTCAAAATTCAAATGTCTAGGTTACTCTACATATTCCATATAACCTAGTTATGATGAAAGCTAATGCTAGAATAAAAAAAACTCAATGTATTACACATTAGAATCCAAGCCTCTCTTTTTCCAACTACCCAATGCATAGATAATATACCACACTTGTCAAAGACATACTAAATCATATTAAAATCTCCACAAATTCCATATAGCTATCTAGGAAATAAGTCAACAATCCACAACCAAAATAATGGATCATTCAACAACATCATTGGAAGCATAAACATTAACTATCCTAAGATAATTATTATCAATATTCAAGAGAGCCCATAACACTTTGTTAGTTGGGTCACATCCTTGATCCACTAAATATATATTTTATTTAGGAGAGAGAAAGGTGACAACTCCACCATAATTTTCCTTGTGGTTGTTTCATAAAAAAAAAGAATCCAAAAAGCCATATATGATATAGAAAATACAAAAGCTCTAAACATTTAACCTCTTACATGTTGATGTTATAGTGGCAGGAGATATCTTTCTCTCAAATTTAAATAATAAATGATGAATAAAGAATTCCAAGGCTTGAGTCAGACTTGCTATATATAAATATTATTTTAAATTTATAAGGCCAACCCAGGATGAAAAGTCACCTTGGTTCTTGAAGGAGGCTAACCCTTGTGGAGAGTCGCCTTGCTTGTGAAGAGGTACCTTACATTGTATATATAGAAGGTGATGATCATTTCATTTGATCATCAATCAATAATTATTCTTAGGTCACTTGCATGCTATCAAGGAATTTGTATAGCTACAACAGATTATAGTATTGTTTAGTTCAATTCGATATCAAGGATATCTACAGTAGATCATCATTTGCTGAGAGCATATCGATATCAAGGATATCTACAACAAACCATCTTTTGTTGAGAGCAGATTGATATCAAGGATATCTACAACAGATCTATACTTGCATCAAGGAGAATTCATTGTAATTTTATATTTGCATCTAGAGAGGTGCTATAATCATTGCATTAGCTCGACCTAATGTGTGGCCTAATTGTAAAGCAATTTGCTGCTCCTTTATTCAATATATAAGTGATATATTGTGGTTGGGTTTTTCTCCCTCAAGAAGGAGGGTTTTCCCAGGGTATATGTTGTGTTCTATTGTTCATGTGTTGTATTTCTACTTTAGAACTGTTAAATCTGATCCTAAAACTAACATGGTATCAGAGCGGGTCTAGGAAAAGATCCGATCATATTTGGTTAAACAGAAACTCAATCATGGAAGAATGTGTTAAATCTGGTTTTGAAGAATGGTAATGACTACATATTACTAGGACGTTGAAGAAGACCAAATCAAGAGTTGACGATAAGGAAGTCAAGCTCTTGTTGATATTCTGAAGCAATCCTTAATTCTAGTGCTAGTGTCATTTTGGGAGTAATAATACCTATCAGTGTTATCGTGGATATTTTGTGGCACGGGATCATAGATTCAAGAGCGGAAGGGGTGCATCAATTTTTTACCTGTCGGGTCTTGCCTCCTTGGAAACTTTACTTGCCACACATATATATTCCTATATTGGCATGGTCTAAGACAAATCGAAGGTCAAGAGAGGGCGTCGCATGTCATATGACATTTTGAGGAGCGTCTCATATACTGAATTTGGTGAAGGCGACAACCAGAGGAATGAACCAGGAATTAATACAAGACTAAGAGAACAAGATAGTTTATTATCGGGCATGTGTTTATTTATGTGCATATATTGGAGAAGCGCCATGCTAAGAATCTAGTGACCACTGGAATATTTATCGAGACTTTGAATTCATTGTCTAAGTGTTATCGTATCATTGTTGAAGTTGTTGGGTCTGTATGCTGACTGGCGGAAGATCATGGTCATCATTGGCATCATCGAAGTATCACGATTGTTGTCTCTTTCAATAAATGTGATCATCTGTGGAAAAGCTTCTCTATGTTTGGGTTTAGAGGAGGTGTATCAGTGACATTGAATGTCATTATGTCATTGCGGGAGATTTCTAATAACATTGGCCTTGTTCCTAACATTGTCAATATTGGCTTCTTTATATTCTGTTGATATAATAACCCAATATTGGGGCTGTTCCGGAGGTAACCTGGGACAATTCCGGATATACATAATCAATAAAGAGATAAGTATTTCATACCCTTGAATAATGAATTTTATGTAGTTATTAATTTGTGCAATAACATTGGAATAGTGAATCATGTATGATTCTAGCATTGGTATTTCTCTCTGGGATAGTTTAGTTCTATGAACTATTATTAAACTCTCTAAAATGCTTTCAGGACGAACCGATGAGAAAAAGGATGATGAGAGATTGCATTCAAGGGAGGAAGAGCTTGATGCATCCTATGAGGAAGTCACACAGGCTGAAGAATGGAGACACGGCTTGCTGCCATGGGACTAAGTTGGTGGATGGAAACATCTCTCACAGAGGAAGAACCCATATAGATTGTCAATGCGATCAATTTCTTTGAAGAGGAGGAAATAACATTCAAAGGGAGTCTAACAAACCTTGGACAAGGAGGTCAGGAGGTTGATGCAAGTACTTGGAGCTTCAAATGGAGTCACATCATCATGAAGATTTGTTGTAATGTATATTTCTCTGTGACAGAGAAGTATGAGGTAAAAGCCCTTGTAGTGTTTATTTCTCTATGACAGAGAAGTATGAGGTGAAAGCCCTTGTTAGTGTATATTTCTCTGTGATGGAGAAATATGAGGTGTGAGCCCTTGTTCATATTTGAGACTAAGATGAAACGTCATGTTGAGAGACTCCATGACGACATCACATTGAGAGACTTGTGATGAACCCTTTGTACTTGTGTTTTCCACACATGGGAATAGCCATGGTGGACATCATGCTGAGTGACTCCATGATGATATCACGTTGAGAGACTCTGTGATGAACACTTTTCCACAAATGGGTGTAGCCATTGTGGGTGTCAAGTTGAGAGACTCCATGAAATGGATATCTGGAAAGATACCTCCCTAGCTAAGAGGGAGTGTTGATGTTATAGCAGTGGGAGATATCTTTCTCTCAAATTGTAATGACCCTCTGTCGGTTGTTCTGAACTTTTGTGTGAGTATCTGTGTGTGCTTCATAGATTACTGTGTTATTTGATTGTGTAAAAAAAAATATAATATGTTAGTAATCATGTTTAAATAATTAATTAAATCATAAGTGAATTTGCAAGGTTATTTAAAATATAATTAGAAATTAAAATAATAATCAATTAAAATTAAATCAAATGATTTAGAACAAATGATCAAATTAAACTAATTGTTTTGTAAAAAGTATTCTTTAATGATATTCGATAATAATTAATAATTTATTAGTTGTTCAAAGATAATCATTATATATTGGCATGGTGTGATGGCTTATAGGTGGCATTGTTGTTCTTGCCACCGGTTCAAAACCTCGCCGGGTGTTATTGAATGGTTGTATCCGTTCATAGCCTTACCCCTTGAATAAAAAAGATAATCATTATAATAAGGAATTTAAACGGATAGGAAGCTGAAGTGTTTTAAAGCAAGGAAAGTGATTGGAATTTGGAAGGTGAATAGTTATTGCGAATTAAATAAATAATAATAAATGATCTTGGGAGGGGGGAATATGTTTTGAATTTTTTTTTCACAATCAAAGAGAAAATGGGCTCCCTTTTCAAGATGAAGAGTCCATTGTTGAATTTGGGCTTGATACTAGGGAGCATGTGAGATAACGGTGAGCAGGGGCAGGCACTGGAAAGACTTTATTATGAACGCCCTAAACCCACTTTTCTTGGGTGGACGACAGTTTCTCAGGGAGTGTTCAATCATGTCTAATATCGAGTCCAAGAAAATCAAGGTCTAAATTCCAAAATAGATGATTCTATCCTAAAATCTGCAAGTTTTTGAGTAATCCCAACTTCTTGGCCAAGGCGCAGCTGTTTTCTATCCTTGGAAATCTTTTCGAGAGATCACTCCCAAAGACGAGCGAAGGAAACTAGAATGGAATATTTTTCCAGACCGAAGCAGAGCTCATAATGGGTACGTAGATGTTGCTTGAATTTTCCTGTGTAATGCTTGAAAAGACAAATATTGTATTTGGATCTATTCTCTGTTCCTTCCTTGTCACATTACCTTTGCCTTCTACTTCAAACTATGGAATTTGTCGAATGAATTTAGGCTTTTAGGAAACCATCTACTGGTTGAGTTTTATTACATATTCCTCGGTCTATCGTTTTGATCTATATCTCTCATTATAAGTTTCCAACAGTATTTTTCCCTACGGTGTTCTTATCTATTCCAGTCTAGGAAGTTCAGGCTCACGCGTGTAAGGATCAGGCCATCTGTGTAGAATGATTTTTACTGTATCAGCTTGATGTCCCAATCGTGCTTCTAGATTTTACCGAGTCGGTCATTATTTATTTGACCATACTGTCCTTCTATTTTTCAATGTAAGGAGGAAGTAGCTATTTATTTTATGTTCTTATTTCAAGAAAACAAGGCAACCAACTGCTCAGGACTGAGGTCGAGCCTGCAAAAGATTAATCGCTCTGATCGTTCATCAACCTGTCACAGCGATTCACTTGAACATGGTAGGGTGTATGGATTTAAATAAACTCTCTTTTTTTTTTATTATCAAAATCCCAAATGTTATCCTCAAGACTGAAGGAAAATGGCTTCTCACGTTTTTGCAACCGTAACCATCTCAAACTTGGAGGAAGCTTGGTTCATGTGTCTTCTCTGATGCCGTCAATGAGCAGATTGTTCAAGTGAAGAAATTAAGGACCAATGAGCAGATTATTTAATTCTCTTGGTCTGCGCAATGTTTCAAGCCTTTGCCAATTACCTCCATTCAGTCGAAGCTGAGAGAAATTGCTGTTATTGGATACAGTGTTTAGATGAGCTCCCTCACATAGTCTGGTAATCTAAATTTATTTGACCTCCCTGATACCTTTGGCAACCTATCGCAGCTGCAGTGTTTAGACTTTGGATCGTGTATAAATTTAAATAGTCTCCCTGAAACCTGTCACAGCTGCAATGTCTTATATTCTTTTTCTGATATACTTGGCAACCTGTCACAGCCGCAACACTTGATCATGGTAGGTTGTATAGATTTAAAAAGGCTCCCTGATTCATTGGTAGCCTGTCATAGCTGAAGCACTTGAACATAATAGAAAATTTAAAAGGTTTAAATAACCCCTCTGATTCCTTTGTCAATCTAGCGCCGCTGCTGCACTTGAGCATAATAGGAAGTTAAAGATTTAAATCACCCCACTAATACCACTGGTAATCCATCACAGTTGCAGCACTTGAAAGTAAAATATTTTCAATGTTCTAACATAACAGAGAGGATAGGCAGAGTTTAAATTCCAGATTTCAAACTTGAAGTGCGTCTCTGGAACTCGCCACCAAACTGAAATGTATTAATTTCAAAAGAGGAAAAGTTGTACATTAATTCTATCATTTAGCGGTCAACCTAATTAAGGATGCTCTATTAGATGAATATATATACACGTATGCAAATATATATGGATGTTTGTACATATTGGTGAATAATTAGTTATTTGAGAATATAGATTTTATAAATAAGGAAGTTAGATAATTCTTTTGTTTATGTCTGTACAATGAGAATTCTAATTTGATTACCATTAATGACTTAGAAGTAAAATTTGTTTCACTTTATGTATTCAATGGATGTTTTGTCGAATTTGTGGCTATAATTTGTATGCTGAGTTAAATGCCAGTTAATGTGATTGTCTTTTTGTTGTGCTCTAATATTCGTCAATGTTAAAATATGTGTATATATTTAAAGGTAGGGGTAAGATGTATAAGGATTATTTGTGTCTATGGCTAGTTTTGAAGATGAGTGAATTTAAGGAATATGGGGAGCAATTTTGGAGTTAATATTGTTAATGTAGATACTTATGAATGTATGGGACTAATAAAGTAAATGGATACTTAAATAAAGATAAACAAAGTTAAGTTTCCTTGACACTAAAATTGAATGAAGGTTATTTCTATTATTAAATGATTAGCAAATTGTCTAAGAAGAATTAGAAATCTAGGATATTATTATTACCACAATTATTATGGTTTATTCTTTGTTAATTTGTAGGTGAATATTGTTATTTTATAACCCTTAGAGTGGAATGTTAAGTTTAGTGTGTAAGCTAAATAACTAGGAAATTGTATTAAGATTGTCTCAAATATTAATATCCGAGGGAAATAATTTTTTAATTATTATGAGATTAATGATAAGGAATATTATGGAATGTAAAAATATGCCTTGAGATAATTACAATATGTGATTTTAGATTCCCTTATTTATTTTTAAAATTAATTATTTTTGAACAAATGGATAAATTGTTTTGATTGGTCATTGATCTTTTAGGGGTAATTTGGTGTATCCTATTTGTGGTATCCTCTTTGGAAATGCTTGGCTTTGGAAGTATTTTCATTCCTTTGGATTCATGTCATTTTATGAGTGTTTTGACATACTCTTTCTTTGTGACTTTTCTTGAGTTAACTTGAGTTGGTGATCTTCTTTAAGTTAAGTTGTGTTGCTATTAGTTGATCTTCTTGAATTTCTGATTTAGTTCGTATCGAAGTTGTTGATGTTGTTTGAATGGAGTTATTGATCTTATTTTGGTGTATTTACTCATTATATTGGAATTGAGAATAGTTCTTGTGGTGCAATTATTGTTGTCAGTTCTTTCATGTGGAATTTTTGAGAATCTTCCAGAGGCTTGAGTTGATTGTCAGTTGATGTTCTCTCTTTATGTACCCTTGATGTGGCAAGTGTTTTGGTTTCATTATTTTAAAATGGTTGTACGAAACTTTGTAAGACTCTGATGTGGTACTTGTTAGCGAGATGGGTAATGCCTCGCATGCTTTTATGTTGTGATTCTTTGTTCAAATTATGATGGTACAACCCTCGATTTTTATGTTGTGGGTCTCTAGGAGAGTGGTTCTCAGCCCCGTAAGGGGAAGAGCACAGGAGAACCCACGAGTGAGTTGGTAATCAAGTGAAAACCTAATAATTAACTTAGGAGGGTTGGGTAGTAATATCATAATAAGATTTAAAAAAAATGGATGCCTCGTCTTCATTAGTGCTTCCGCAGACTAATGGAAGGCTGAGAAGGCCGTGGTTGGCAAGGTCGTAACCTCGTCCTCATGAGAGGTTATCGGCTCCGCATGAGCTACCCTATGGTGCCGGCGCCTCAAGTAGGAGGAAGGGCCAGGAGATCCATAGATGGGGGCCGGCGCCTCAGTTTGGAGGAAGGGCCAGGAGAACCCATGTGGGCTATGCGATGACACTCTCCCCTAGTTGCCCATGTGTTTTACTTTATTGTGTTCCTCTGGAAGTAGGTTATGGGAGTTGGTTTAGATTGTTGTTTGAATTGATTTAAATTGATTTATGATTATTGTTTTAATCCATCTTTAGTATGTTTTGCGGTCTTGTATGATCTCATTTATATTTGATTTACAATCTTGTATCTTATGATACTGTGATATGATGTTATTGTATTATTTGGAATTGTATTATGTTTTTAATTCAGTTGATTTGGAAGTGTTTCATGATCATCCTTTGGTTACTTGTTTACTGGTCATTGCTTTAATTTATGTGATGGGATTTATGATTTTAAGTTAGTATGTTGACTCTTGTAATCCTTGAGTTTTCTGATACTTTTGTATGTTGTTGAGTCCTGTGGTTCCGTGTTTGGATGTCCTTGGTTGAGGACTCTTTCTTGTTAGCTCCTAGCATGGGGGGTGGGTCTTTGGACTCACATGGTCGGGTGGAACATGCTAAGCACCCCATTGGGTCCCCGGTCGAGGATCGAGAGGTGCGGATTGGTGCTGTTGCAGCGACTCCAGAGTTGTACCCGTCATGGAGCTAGTTTTCATCTATTCATTGTATCATGATTCTTGTTGTATGGTTTCCATGCATATTGGAAACACTTTTGTATCATTGTACTTCTTGAATATTGTATTGTAATGTAACATTAAACCTTATGTGGCTATTGGTAGTTGTTATTCAATGTGTTGAGTTAATTATGCATATGTTGTATTTATATAGATGGTTTCTTATTAATGATTATCATGTATGTGTACATTTGTTAATGTTTATCTTGTTATGGATTATATCTTTGGATTTTATTCTTTATTGTTGTTGTGTGGATCTCAGTATCGTAATGACTCCTCGTGTACCCCAAGGGATGTATGTGTTAATGAATCTGCTTAATTGAAAATTCATGTTATGACTTAATGTGTTTTTCATGTATGTTATGTTTACCTTTAAAAAAAAAAATTGTGCTGTGATTTTTTTCCTTTGGGGTTCGTGACGACGAGGCTACAAATTTAAATAATAAATGATGAATAAAGAATTCCAAGGCAAGTCAGAATTGCTATATAAATATTATCTTAAATTTATAAGGTCGACCTAGGATGAAAATTCGCCTTGGTTCTTGAAGGAGGCCAACCCTTGTGAAGAGTTGCCTTGCTTGTGAAGAGGCACCTTACATTGTATATATAGAAGGTGATGATCATTTCATTTGATCATCAATCAATAATTATTCTCAGGTCACTCACATGCTATCAAGGAATTTGTATAGCTACAATAGATTATATAATTGTTTAGTGCAGATCGATATCAAGGATATCTACAGTAGACCATCATTTTCTAAGAGCAGATCAATATCAAGGATATCTACAGTAGACTATCTTTTGCTGAGAGCATATTGATATCAAGGATATCTACAGCAAATCTATACTTGCATCAAGGAGAATTTATTTTAATTATGTATTTGCAACTAGAGAGTTTTTATAATCATTGCATCAGCTCGGCCTAGTGTGTGGCCTAATTCTAAAGCAATTTGTTGCTCCTTTATTCAATATATAAGTGATATATTGTGGCTAGGATTTTCTCCCTCAAGAAGGAGGGTTTTCCTAGGGTATATGTTGTGTTCTATTGTTCATGTGTTGTATTTCGGCTTTTTGTTAAATCTAATCCTAAAACTAACATTACAAACAAAGAACATCCAAGTTTACAAATATTTTTTAAACATCCCACACTATAAATATTTTCTTGTAATGTATATCAAACCTCAAATATTCTATAAGAAAAATTTATTCCAAAGGCATATTGTCATTATCAAGCTTGTCCAAAGGTGCTAGATATTTTATAGAAAATAATCCTCTAAAATTGGATAGAAACTTCCCAATTGAATAGTTAGTGTGAAATTTTATCATTTATATGGTAAATATTCTTCATTCTCAAAGCTTCTAGGTGAAATTTTGTGAATTTCTAATAGAAATCCTAGAGGAGGAAGAGGAGAATGCAATGACCTCTCAATCTAAGAGAATATTTAATGCTATCTATCTAGAAGAGGAGTAAAATTCAACTTCAAATTGCTAGCCTCCTTCAAAGAATATCCCTAAGAAGGAGGAATGATTTATTGTCCATTTTCCTGATTTTTGAGACTATTGTAGCCAAAGGTTTTGAAAGCACCCCAACATTGGAAAATTGAGCTTTTTTCCTATTATCTATAGTATTTTTGTGTCTCCCAAATATCAACCAACCCACCTCTTTTTTGGGAGGGAGAGTAGATACTTTGATGGTATTTTCCCAAGTTTTTCTCTAAAGATAACAAGGGAACAATATTTAATATTATGGGTATGTGCAAGATCATCATGGAAAAAACAAGCCTTTAAGTGGCTAAAAATTTAGAAAAATCAGAGTTAGGCAACTTGACGTAAAAATTTGAATAAGTTATCTATATTATTTCAAAAATATGTAAGAATAGAATCTACAGAAAATTGAATGTAGTTTCTAAACTACTAGGATTATTAAAAATAAATAAAAATCTATTTGGTGAGAATTTTAAATTTCAATGCAGTAGTACTTAAATTCAGGGAAAAATAAGAAGTGGCTATCTGTCTGACCACCCTAACCACAATAAAATGATAATATTTTTTTATAATATTTTAGACATAAGTAGAGGACTCATGTCCAGATGCGATGCATATTTTTTTGTAATTTTTTTCTAAGTAAATATTTAATTATGATTTTTTTATTACAACTTTTAAAAAATATAAAAACTCATATGTCTGACCACCTTAACTTGGTCAAAACTTCATGAAATTCAATTTTTCTTTTTTTAATCTTATAGTATGTGAAGCATAGAATGTGATGCATGTTTTGGATTCAAAAAATGTGATACTATTTGAAAACTATAGGTGTTTTTCAATCAACCTATCAATCAACACTTTAGTCGTAATTTAAATAGAAAATGAATAATAATTATTTATTAAATTCAAAGTAAAGCATAATTTATATTGGTGGAAAGTTGAGAATCTCCTTTAAAAACCCTTTTCATTTCATCAATTTTGGGTAAAAAAAATTCATCGGCCATATACCTTACAAATACCCATCATATTGCCACTTTTTGGCCCATTATGATCCTGCACATACCCTTATGGTACTTAATGACATGAACATGGTCAAGGGAACTACTGAAATATACTTAAACTTGATGCACCACATCCTCTATAGCTTCATGTATCAAGAAGGAACCTGCCAAATTTGGAATAATTGTAGCATAACTCAAAGACTATTCTATTTCAAAGATATTTCATCACCCACACATATGACTTATATGTAGGAGGATTTTTTTCATGGTCACTCTAATACCCATGTATGGCTCATCATCAATTTCCCCAACCAAATCTAAACTACCTGTAACCCAAATTTGTAGTTCAGGTTTTTAGTCTCATGCTTGGGGAAAGAGAAAAAATTGTAATCATGGATTCACTTGATCTCTTAGCTGTCACATCTTCTCCTCCCCCTTTTATATCAAATCATTATCATTGGACCCCATTATTTTCCTCTTACCTCATTGCAACTTTGAGGAAGGTGTCATTTGTAGAAACATTGAATTGAGGAAACACGTCCCTCAAAACCTCTAAAGTATAAACATTTTCCACCATATCATAGCATAAATGTGCCAGCCAATGTTGCATGCATAACTTACACCATCTCTCAATTGTATAGTAACACATGATTATCTAAAGGTATTTCATAAACTTGAGTAACACTTAGGTAAGTCTAGTATTTCATTATACAAGAACTTATTTTGATGATGGATAATTGAGTATGATCTAAAAAATTATTTCTTAAAAATTACTAAAATAATTTGTAAGTTATTTTTATTTCTTATTAAATTATTTTTTATTTTCTTTTATCTTATATTTTCTTATTTCTCATACATTATTTTTACTTGAAATTTAGTAAGTCGAGTTTCTGGTCCAATCATCTATTTTCCTCATCCTCATAATGAATTACTAAATGTGATTAAAAATATATATTTCTTTTGATGCAAAAGAACTTAACACAATTATTTTAAAAAAAAAAATACATCGACTCATTTATATGGACCACGGAAAAATCATGTATATGATGTCCTCATACAAATATATTTGGTTATGAACCAATTATTGCAATTAGTTTTTAATTTTTCTCATGCTATTGCAAGTGTCTTAAATCCCCCCAAAATTTCATTTTGATAAATTGTTGATGATTATTAATACTTTTTCTTTCTTAACTTATTTTACTTGAGTCTTCATATACCTCCCAATTTCTTTGTAATTACTTGAAAAAAAGAGCTTCAAATCACTTCTAAAATTCAATTATTGATAATCATTAATATTATTTTCAATGTTCATATGACAATAATTAATTGTTTTTTTGTAACTATATAATTTAAGACCTTATATATTCCTTTTAAAATAACTAATTTTATTTCTTTATTAAATAATTCACTTACCTTTATAGATGGTGGTGCTTTGACTACTACCTAATTTCATGTCATTGATGCTTGATCTACAAATTCCTACCCAAGGAAATGAATTTTTTAGTTTATAACTAAAATTGGATTTCTAATTAAGGAAAAAGAAGCCCTTAATCATAATACTTAAGAGTAGACCATGGTCCCATTCCATAAATAAAAATGTGGTATATTTTGAACTATCCCATCCCTTGCATCCTACCTACGAAAACTCAAATTAAGTCCTATAGTTCAAACTATAATAAATATATTTTATCTCATATTAAAAGTCTTATAAAGGACTCTAGTAGTCCAATAAAATTTTAGCCTCTTGAATAGTGAGGTAAGGTTAGAACAACAAATAGTGCCATTGATTTAAGGCTCTAACTTTTTAAATCTCACCTAGTTCATCATTTTTTTCTAGAAATTCCTCAATTTTCACTTAATGAAAATTTGAATCCACCTATAATAAAAGTTATTCATCTAAATGACTACATTCAACTATTTCTAAAGATACTAGATTGGGTGTGATTTTATATCCACCCACATTTTTTTGTGAATATGTGTACCATTTTTCTTTATAAATGATAATGTTGGCACCTATTCATCAAAAAATAATAGCATGATCTTATAAAATAACCCCAAAAAAAAGAACACAATTTTTAGTTGGTGTGGTTGTCTAGTTATTTCTTTAAACATTTTTTTCATATTACACTTTTCTATTATAACATGCTTCCTTTTACAAAAGTTCTAACCCGATAAATTTTGGTATGAACTATATTTATAGCTACTTCATTATTTTTTAATGTTCACAATTGATATAGTCTATCAATATATTCTTTTTTCTAGTCTATTAATGTGTATTGGATTATAATGGTAAAATTGGAAATTTTATGATATTAAAGAATTATATAATCTTTAGTAAATTTGGATTCATTTTTGTAGGTTTTTCCCATTTCTATATGCATTCATTACCACACTTATATCCCTTTTCAAGTATTTTTATGTGCATAGATATTTATATATTATTTTATCCTTTTATTTACTACATTTTTTCATCTAATTACTCTTATATAGCCACTAGCTACTTTGAATTGGTCATTTACTTGCTCTAGGACATATTTGTAGTTATGAACTTTTCCTCTTTATTTTTAAATTTTAAATTTTTTTTTTTTTATCAACTTTACCTTTTTCTACCCAGAATCAACTAAGTGCACTTTTGTGTAATGATTCTATGCACTTGTTATGCCAAAGGCATTCCTTAGGTGAGAAAGGCCATGTGAAAGTACAACTATAATACCTAATTTATCACCAAGAAATTATAGTAAAGATGCAAGACTATAAAGACAATCTAGGTTAGAAATTCATTTAATTATTTAGTTGAATATTGAATCCAGTATCTATAGCTTGCTCAACATTTTTCTTTAGTGATATGATTCTTCTAGATGGTTTCCATGTATGCATAGGAGCTTGAGATAGCTTAAATTAGGCATCCACAATAGTATCTTTCTAGTTAGATTGTTATCAAATAAATCAAGAGTTCACAACTACGATAGATGGGGATCGATTTGGTTAATTTATTGATTATGATTTTTCAACCAATTAAACAATATAGTAAATATTATGATATCCATAATATTTTAAATCTTGGCCTATTTGTTTATTCATGTGTATGGTACTACTCTCCTAACTATAAAGTGGACTTGGCTAGAAATTATCTCTTCCTTCCATTTTAAATATATTTATCTAGTAGAGTTATGGTCATGGGCCACATACAAGCTATAAAAATCCTCTTATATCTATTAAATTTTCTTAAATAATCCTAAGGATAAAAGTCCTACTATTACTATTTATAGGCTAAAGCACATAAGTAAGTCCCAATTCTAAGGCAAACTATTTTTTTCCTAAAATTATATTTTAAAAGGAATCTAAGGGTTAAACGTAGGAGGAATTAATGTAAAGGTGTTCGATAAGGCTATAAACATTTATAAAAATATAATTAAATTTATTTTGTGAAGGAGGTGGAAGTGTGACTACCTTACATATAAGAAAAATATAAAAATATAAAATGTTTAAAGAAATCTCCTTAGGATTTGTATTTCAAAAGTTCTAATCACAACTAGATATAGAAAATGATCTTGTTGAAAAAGAATTGAACATTAATGCAACTAGTATGTTCAATTGTTATCACTATGCTTCAAAATTTTGTAAATTCAAAGCTTTAAAAATATTGTTAAGTTACATAAAAATAAATTAAAATAAAATTACTTGTCTGAAAAAAATGTAACGAATTCATCAGGAATGTAGTTCTTTTACATTATTTTATTAGAATGTGTAGTTGATAGTATAGATGGAAATTCATTTAAAATTATAAAATGTTAATAAAAATAATAGATGAACTATTTTATGATATAGTAGTCACACATTGTCAACATTTAGTGGCAAGCATCCTCTTGACACTATTCAAAACCTTAATAAAGTATAACTTATGTGTTGATATAATAAAAATAAATTGTTGATAAAGTGGGTAAAAGCATAAAGTTGTGTCACACTTTCGGCCAAATAAATAGTTCCGAGTGAAATATTTTCAAACGAATAGGTTTCAACTGAAACCACATGGCCTATACGTGGCACATAGGGTTTCGACCGAATATTTTGAGTCTTATCAACACACAATATTTGTGAAAGGATGGGATACATTATAAAAAATATATATTATCAAAGTGGGAGGGATTCATAAATTTTTATATAACTCAGTATCAATAGTTGACTTGGATAAATATGGGTCTATTATTATATTTGTCTAATTTATGCATTCTCTAATATTTACTAGTACAACTTTCTTTTCAAAAAAAATATATATTGTTTGGCCTTAGTAGATATATGAGGGATATTGAAAATTAATTATCATAATTTAAATAAAAAATTATCATTAAATAAATAATTAGACATTAAAATATATATATCCTTCAAATCCTCCTTTTAAATTTTTTTTTTTAATTTCTTATAATGATTATCATGTGATTGTTTATTCTTATATGAATTCATATCTCTTGATTGACTATCTTATATATACACTCTTCTAGCTCACTCTTGAATGTCCTTGTAAATACATTTGCATTCATAGTGGAATATCAATCATATTGTATTTTTTGAATTATTTGTCATTACATTTTACGAGGTTTTATCTATTGGAAATATTATATGGTTTTAGAGTGATTGATAAATTTAGACTTGTCCATATCCATAAAAAATAATAGATATTTCTTATAGATTTTGTATGCTTTTCTCTTGCATCCTTGAATGATCTAAATACCTGTAATAGTTAGAAAGAAATATTATTATTGTGGGCTTCCAATTTGAATCTATATTTGTAAGCATGTTTGGTGAACTATAGAGCAACTCATAGAACACATCATTGTGTTTAGAGGAATTGATATTATTAGTTTTTCCTATCATTTTCTACTAATTAAACTTTAGAGGTGAAATATTGCAAGGGGGTTTTTGTTAGAATCCAAATATATATCCTTATCCAAAGAGTTTTAGGCATATTAACCTAATCCTAGTACCATTATGTCTAGGAGGCCTCAAAGCCTTAGGGTCACTTGTTCATTTATCAATTTTAAAAAATAACTTTGTTTGGAAAACTCTATGACGAAATTCACTCCTTATCATTCACATGGTTTTTATTAGTGACTTATATTCTAAATTCATGTTTAAAATTCTAATGAAAATGAATGTAAGGTAAAATAATATCTAGATTTTAATTATTTTAAAATTTAATTTACTTTTATGGCTTCAAATTTTACAAATGTTATATATTAAATGTTGAAGTGAAAAATAGATTAATTATAAATACATTGATTGAATATAAATAATAAAGTATTAATATTAAATTATGTATTTTTCTTGTTGTTGTTGCAGATTTAGTGATTGTTAATACACTATTGGTTCAATGGAAAATTTTCCAATGACAGAAAATGCTTCTAGCCTTGAAATCACAACGCAATTAGATTTAGAATTATGCTCAAGTTTCGAACATGGAAACAATGAATGCGATGAGATTGACTCAATAAGTCATTCACCTACTATTGCAACAAGGGTGGTAGAGGAAATTGATGAAAGTGAGAAATTGACAAAGATTGGTGATGATGGTGGAAGACAATCATTACATTGTAATACAATGCATGAAACTAATGGGAGTAAAGTTAAGGTGGGACTAAGAGGTATGGAAGTGACTCCAAATTATTCTCACACCAATTCTTACCTACATGCAGATCCTACATGGGCTGCTACTTCAATTGTGTCATCATCACCTTCTAATATTACTGCACCACCTTTGTCAAACCACCCTTTTGTGGTAACAAATGGAGGAGATGAAGGTGAAATCCAACAACATCAACAACCACAAAAGCAGGTCAGTTTTTTAAGTAATCATCTAATGTGATATAATTCATGTTAATTTTTTTAATGAAACTTATTTTAGCCATCTAATCATATTTATGCATGTACACATGTATATATATTGTGTATGTGTGTGTACCTCTTCCCTAATTCTTGATGTTAGGATTTTACATGTGTTGGAAATTTTCTACAATAATTTCATTATAATTTTTAGTGCCTAATATGTGTGCCATTGATGCACTACATGAAAAGGGTAGAATTTATTGTACATTTACTATAGGGAAGAGTTTTGTTTTGTTGAAGATAATAGAGGCAATAGTGTTGGCACTTGTAGACTTCAAGAAGGTTTTTTAGGCGGACTATGATTCTACTGATAGAGCTATTAGTGTCATTTTGAGTAAATAAATTAAATGTATCACATATTATTGAGATTATTTAAATAGGGAAAAATAAGTAATCAATTCATGGACAATATTTTTATGTAATTTTTCAAGGATTGTAGCAGTGGAGGAAATACATGTTCCTAAAAAATTATTTTATATTGACATTGGTTTGAATCAAAGGCACATGAAGTACGTAGAGTACTTAAAGGGATTTCCTTTTATTCTCAAGCATAGAGATAGTGTAACTAATAAGGTGGTAGATGTGGTAGATGTATTGAGAAAAAATCATGTATAATGTTTTACTACTATTACATTAGAGTTGGTAGGATTTGGAATGGTGAAGAATTTGTACACCATATACCTAGATTTTGTAGATTGATGAAATAGTTACATGGAGGCCTAGATAAGAGGTAGGTGTTATTTTAGGGATTACTTTGTGCAAGAGGGATATTTGTTTAGAATAATATATTTATGTATATGACAAATTTCCATGCGAGAGAACCTTATTAGGGAACTACATAATGAAGGATTAGAGGTAATTTTGGTATAGATAAAACATTGGCCATTCTAGGGGAGTAGTGTTTCTATCCATTTTTGCATATTTTAATATCAAAAAATTTATTAAGATATCTAGGATTTATTCAATTATGAAGGGTGTTGCCTAAAATGCAAGACTGTACAACCCATTACCAAATATAAAGAGCCCTTGGGAGGAACTTTCTATGGGTATAGTCCTTAAATTGTGAGAGAATCGAAGGGGTAATGGGTCTATCTTCATATTTATTGATAGGTTTTAAAAAATGATGCACTTCATTCATTGTAAAATATTAAATTATGATTCTATGATTATGAATTTTTTCTTCAAAAAAGTAGTGAGGTTACATGAGTTGCCATAAACTATTACCATAGATATAAGTACTAAGTTAGTAAGCCATTTTTGGTACACGCTATGGAAGAGAATGGTAATATAATTGATCTATAATTTAACATAACATCTATAAATAGTTGATCAAGTAGAGGCAATAAATTGTTTTATATTATTTATATAAACTCGATCCCAAATGTGTCGCAAACTTATTGAAGGTTTCTAATGGAGAATATATTGGTGTAAATTTAGAATAATTTGTACAACACATGAAAGAAATGCATGAAAAAGTAAATTAGTTGGAGAAAATTTGTGGTAAGTATAAGGAAAGTGTCGATGATAACATATGAGAAGATTTATCCAATGGGTTGGTTAGTTATAAAAATTTTGATGAATATATAACAATTTTAAGCTAAAGAAGACTGGCCCTTGCAAGGTGTTAGGTAGAATTATGAGAATTCTTTTAAACTTGATTTATTATAGGGTTTGGATATCTCACTTATATTCATTATGGAAAATCTATATGAGTTTCCTAAATTTGATTATGTAGTAGAAAATCGATTGTTAACATAAGAACTAAATTAGAGGTAGTAGGTTATTGAGAGGCTAAAAGATGAGATAGCTCGTAGATTCTAAATGAGTGCATGAGAAAAGGAACTAGTAAGGTAGAGTACAAGGAATATTTAGTCTCATGGAAGTGTAGAGGAATAAATGATGATACTTTTATTTTTGAAGATGAAGTGATATGATTCAGATGGCCATAAAACCCTCCCACTTCCTTAATTTTCAGAAACATACTCAAAATTATGTTACTTGGGGTGTATAATATGAGAGAATTTTAGGGTCAAGAAACCTTATAACCCAAAATATTTACTTTATTTTTCTCTTTGATATGAAATAGTTTTGTGAGTCCTAGAATTTAATCTTCATAGTAGAACATGTTACCTAAGACATCATAGTTTTTATAATTGATTATCTTGACTATAAATTACTATATTTGAACCTCTTACTCCAAAATATAGATCATAGTAAAAGATAACATGTCCTACCACATGATATCTTGATGATATGTTTTATTATAAGAAGTTTTTGAATGTTTTAATGTCTAAAAGGGACCCTTTTATGCCTTCAAACTAAATTATAAATAATGTACTAAATTATAAATAATGTACCTATTGTAATATTCTAGTTTCATCCTTACATGAGTTATAGAATAAGGATCATAACCTTTAGTCAATAGTATCTAAGCACTAGAAGGATCCACTATAAATAAGGGAAAAGAAAGGGGTAAATTAATGGGCAGATATATCCAAACAGGGCATCTAAAGCCCTAAATTTTGTAACTTGGGTACACAATCTATACACATGTATAAATATGGCCTAAATTCTCATGTATGAGTTATGTATGACTTATAGTGTTAGATAATTTATTAATCAATTAATCTCATACCACTTCTAAATCTACTCTTTTGTGTATCATTGTTGATATTTTTTATTTGTGTTATAAAATAGGTTTCCTTTCATTAGAAACTCAATCTAGTATTTAATAAATTTTCTTTCTTGCAACCATAATTATTAGATAGTGCAAGAGATTTAGTAAATTAGTAAATGACTATATGATTCTAAATATTTTCATTTTCAAAATTGACTCTCCTATTATCTTATAGCTCCCTTTTGAACTATAATCTTTATTTTTAATAGTGTATTATAATAAATATTTTAAATCTATTGACAAAGTGACTATGTTAAATAGTGATGTTAATATGTAATATTTTATCTATAAAATAGTAATAGCACTTTGAAAGTATGGTCATAGATTCAAAAATATTTTCTATTTAGAAAGTCTAAAATCTAGCATTGGGTCTCCTTTACATTTCATAAAGTTTCCTATGTTCAACATTTGTGTGTTTAACGTTAGCTTATTATAATAGTTGAAGATAAATAATGTAAATAATAAAGTTCAAAAGTAAAAATAGTTACATATATTATTTTCTTACTATAACTTTATTAGATTTAGATCTATTTTTAAATACTATTAATGCATTACTAACAAAACATTTAATTTATTATATTGGCAGGTTAACCTAGAGAAATGTTTACATTTCATGGAATATATAATGATCCTTTCTCATCTAGCAGTATTTGGTATTATTGGGGTAAACTTCAATATCCATATCTATAATTTTTTCATATATAGTAAATAAATAAGATCATTTTCTCTAATGATCAAGCATAATTTTCTTATATTTTCTATGTCTTCCATACCAAAAATAAGGGAAAAATTGAATAATTTTTAATTTGACAATAATATATAATAACTTTAAATCCACACCACCTCCTAAGAATGTACTAATATTAATCTAGTGTAGGTAGGGGAAATATGTAATAAATAATTTTGTCAAAATTTATTTAATATTCTTAAGATGTGCAATAACCAAATATTTTTAATATAAGATCTAAAATAAGATTAAAACTTATCTTTTATTAAATCCATTATATTTAATATTGAATCATTGATATATATATTTTTGTAGGTCGTCATAAGGTATTCCTTACAACTCTTATTTGGACCAAATGTGGCCAACGTGACAAATGATTATAGTGCTCTTTATTCTAATCTTCCTTCAAATATGGTAATGAGTTTTTCTTTATTTTTATCCTTTAAAATAGTATAATAAACTTAGATATTGTAGATAATTTTATTAAAACATGTTAGGGTCTAACAATTATCAAGAATGTTTTGATTTAAGAATAATTACTATTTGATGACAGGTTGGAAGCTTTTTCATGGGAATAGTTGGAGTTGTGTTCAAGACCAATATTTCCATTTTTTCTAAACCATTAGCTATTGGACTATCAACAGGATTAATGGGAAGTATTACTACTTTTGCATCTTGGACTCAAGAAATGGTAAAGCTAACAACTAAAGGACAATGGGTAGCTGGAATTGTTGGTCTTATTTTAGGTACATTATGCAAATAAAATGAGCTTTACCTTATTTACATTTGAACTAAAATTTTCATCATCACAATGTGTATGTGCATAGCTTAGGGATTATTATTTTTTTTGTATTAAATATCATTTTTCAACAAAATTACAAAGGATTACATTTGTTGCAAATTACAAACAATTCACTAGACCACATAGGGTTTGATCCACATATACTATCATTTGCATCTACTTTCTTTTTAACATATTTCTTTACTATCTATTTAGTGATTATTTTTTAATTTTTGAACCCAAAGAATTGAATTATTTAATCATCCATATAATAAAATATTTTTTTATAAAATGACAGGAATGGAGTTGGCCCAAATGTCACTTATACTAGGAATTGACTTTGCAAAGTTAATTGCATATGTTCATAGTCAAATCAAGAAGCACCAGTTTGTTTGCAAATGGATCCCATTTGGAAAAAATAATCAACGTGGTTTATATGGTTTTATCATTCTTGTGTTCATCACTGGAATACTATGGGGAGGAAGCCTTGTTTTATCAATGGTTGATTTTACATCCCACCATCCAACAAAATTAAGGGTAGCTTGTTTGGTTGGACCATTTGGAGTTTGGATAAGATGGTATATAGCACACCTCAATGGACAAGGAATTGGAGAACAAAAGCATTTAGAATGGCTACCAGTGGGAACATTACTTACAAATATCATGGCAAGCATCATTATGGCTACTTTAACAATAATTCATCTAATGGTACAAGATTATTTTTTAAATTATTTTTATATACTAATTATTTTCTTATATCCACTATATTATTATATTAAATTCAAATTTTCCTTTTGCAGATTAAGGATCAGGCTACAAAAAATATCATAGAAGGCATTCAACTTGGTTTTGTAGGATGCATGAGCACTGTCTCTACATTTGTAGTAGAAATTTGGGACATGCATCAAAGTGACCATTCTTGGAGAGCTTATGTATATATATTATTATCTTTATTTCCAGCATTTATTTTTGAAACTTTGATATACTCAATAGTGGTATGGAAGAGATGATGCTCTCAAACATGACATACATTATTCCATATATTTTATAAAAAAATTAAATTTCACATGATTCCTTAAATGATTAACTAATGTATTTTAATATTTTAAAATCAACTAATAATTTTATTGTTAAAAACTCATGTAAAAAGATAAATTTATTATAAATAACTCCTATTAAAAAAGATACATATATTTTAAATATATTATAGAAAGATTGTGCATATGTATTCTTTTTTATGTTGAATTATTATGCAAGGACATTAAATAGGAATTAATTGAAAGGGTTCAAATAATTAGATAAGGTTCAGTGCATTTGAAAATCTTTAAATAATTTCTATTTTATGCATCCTACATATTTCCACCTAAAAAGTACTAAAATTGATCATAAGACATATAAATGATATATTTAATAGGTATCACTTCTAAAATTGGTTAGGAGAGGCATTAAATGATATAAGGAATATTTAAACTTTAGTATTATGTAAAAGTTTCAATTAGAATTTAATTTTGTATGTGTATGCATATTGAAATGAATGATAATTTTATAGTTGTAGAAAATATTCCAAAATGACCAATTTTACACATATCTTATGAAAGAATGGTAAAAAATATTGATCAACTAGCATATAGAAATAAGATTTAAGGTATTTCCAACAAAAGAAAGGACTCAAGAAAATATTAAATATTCTTGATAACTAGGAAATTTAATATGATATCTCTCCTCTTCATTGATAAGTAGTGTTAACTTCATCCATGTAGGGATAAGGAATAACTTCTTGAACCTCATTTTCTCTACATTTGAAATATGTATACAATGGAACTTTTCCCTCCATAAGAATTGTAATGCCTTGCCACAAAACCCTAGAGGACAACACGCAACAACACATAAAATTGAAACATTTTTTTTTTTTGAAAAACATACTAAGAATTGCAGATGATACATTAACTTCAACAAGACTGTGATTCACCTTCTTGATCCACACTCAGGTATCTCTGTCGCACTAAGAAGCTCCTCTAGATATGATATCATAGAAGTGACTTCTCAAGATACCCAGACCTTAGAAGTCACTCCTCAAGATATCAAATCTTGAGTACCTCTCAGCCCATGATGATGCCCATTGAAATAAGTGCACTCTTAAAAAGATTCACAACCATGCAAACACTCATATGTCCTCTAAGGTTTCATGACTACGCTACTAGAATCCCATGAACCAAACTAACAAGAATTATGAATCATCTCATTAACTAAATTTAATCTAACAATATAAAGTACATTAATCCATCACATTTAAATGATGTATCAATCAAAATCATCCATATCATATTAACTATATCACAACATTCATGATCATTACAATTTACTAACATATGCAAGATACAACATTTTCATTATCCATTACAAGAGAGAGAGTTCAACAAGTAATTACAACATTACAAATAGTACAACTATGTTTCCTCAAATACATATGAGGAGAGCACTTCAAAAATATGATATTCTGATTACAGTTCAATACAAGTACATGGAAGATAGTCCACTCAAGTTGGAACAAATGCAGAAGTCAACATCACCATGAGCAGTCACCACGAACACTATCAACAACAAGGGGACCCAATGGAGTAAAATGCACATTCCACCCAACCATGTGGAACCCAAAGGTCCACCCCCATGCTAGGAGTTAGCAATAAGGTCCCACCACCACAATGACAACAAGGTGACAACCAACTGACATAGCAAGACTATATATGACTCTAACATGCCAAGTACAATATAACATTACATACAGTGACACCGCTTCCAGAGGCACACAAACACCAAAGGGAGACATGAGGCAAGGGAATACTAGGTTGCAGCAGGGAGGAGTGTCATCTTGTTATGGGTTACCCAGACAGATCTTCATAGGCCCCATCCCCCATCCTGGGTTACCCTGGTAGCCTCTATCAATCTTTGGCCCCCATACAAACCTATGCGGAATCAACATACCTCTCACAAGGATGAGGCGGTTGATCTTGCCACAGGCCTTCTCAACTCATTTCAAGCCTAAACGAGCACTTGATCCATGAGTGAGGCATTCACTTATCTTGATTAGTGTGATTACTACCCAACCCCCTAATTCATTTTAGGTTATCACTTAATTATGAAACTCCCACATGGGTTACCCAAGTGCCACTTTGTGCACCAACCCCCATTGAGAGCCATTCCCCTACTAGCAACTAGGAGACCCAATGAAATCAATTTAAGAGTAAGCCAACTTGCACAATCACAAAATCTCATTACATAAACAATAAGGTGAGGCATAACCCTTCCTGAATACATGCTCCAACCACATTGGTGAATATACTATGCAAGGCTAATGACCCTCATATACATAAACAACCATCTCAAAATGAACAATCATAAGATCCTCATACATGATTCTTCAAAATGAAACAATTATAAAATCCACTTACAAAATACTTTTCCCCAAGCCTTTGGAAGCCTCTCAATAACTATTTAGCACAAAAGCTCCCATAAAGGACATTCACAACCAACATCTCCATTACCATACTAACACAATAACATAAAATCTCAATAATCAACACAAATCCAACACATGAAATCAATCAAACAAAACATTACAAACATAAACACTCCTTAATTAAAATATTACTTCCACTTTGAACAATAACCATTATTCACCCAAATTCCACTAATCAAACACATTACTTGATATAAACAATCAATCAAACAATACGAAAGAGGCATTATTTTCACATCTCACATTACTCTTAAACAATTAAGAGGATAATCAACAAACAAAGATAATCTATTTTCCAATTCATTGCTCTATCACCACAACTAGTCACAACGGCAGAAATATCCTTTTACTAGCTAAAACATTATTATAAAACTAGTTTTCTTATAATCAGGAATTTCCATATCTTTCAATTCTAATTCTTTGCCCTTTCTTTAAGAAAAGGTAGATCCTAATCCCATATGTAATGACTTAAAGGAAAATATAAACAAAACATTAACTGATAAAAGTTGATTATAGGAAGCATACTAAATTTTGTCTTCATTTAAAATTAATTTTATTTTTTTGACCTACAAGTAAAATATGTACGAAATGACTCAATTACTTACACTAATTTTCTCAACTCATGTACCTATATCAATTTGAATATTCATTTTAATATTAATTATCCAATTAAAAATTCTTTATTTCTTCATAGTCAATAATCACAATCCAACCTAAATATAATTCTACTTACTTTATTAAGTTTTAAATATTGAAAACAATCACACAATATTAATACCATATGAATTTCATTTATTATTCATTTCTAAAAATACTCATTTAATATTCTTAACACAAGAATCGCTATTCACTTATCAGTATTAAATCGACAATATCCTCTACACAACTTACAGACTATAGGGAAACTAAATCTAAAGCTTATTCATGATGCAGCCATACATGTAAAATATTTGATAATTTTCAGCTCTATCTGAATGTCTGAAGGTCAACACATGACTAGTATTGCTAAAGAAAAACTCAAGAAAACATTTGACACTAATATTTGAGCATATCGATACATTCTTAAAATTAAGGGACCAATACTAGAATTGATAGAATGTTTTGATCCTAATACCTGAAATAGTCATGGATTTTGTGGCAGTTTAAGTCTCAATATAATCCTAGATAAACTTCTTTCCTCATTTATACGCAAAACTTAAGATGCTGATATATATTTATTTTCTAATAATTTTAAGCTTCATAATAACTATTTAAGGTAATACATATGATCAAGCTAAAGTGGTACTCTAAATGTTTTCTATAGAAAAATATATTTATTAAATTTATGCCTATCATAACTATTAGTTGGGTAGCAAGACACAATCCTAATTGCTAGTTGCATTGTTAATTCTAGCACCATGATTCTTCAAATATTTAAGTGTTACAATTTCTTTTACTACTATTACCTTAAGAAAAGTCTATACCATACATTTAATCTAAGGTATTACTTCCACGGTACCAACTACTAAGTATACCACCAATCTTTTTCTCCTAAGAACAAAATCTATAATTCATTTTCTTAAAACTCTTTAAAGGCAGCAGTATCATTTTGAAATCTCTAACTTTTTCCTTAAGCTATAATCGTCTGAATTAAGAAATGCTATCATACAACTTTTATACCAAAAATATAGTTTCCTTCATATTGTAAGATGGGATGGTAAAGATTTGGTTAAATAAATAACAGTCGTTCTGAGAGGTGTGAACCATTTCTAACATTTAAACAGGTATGATATTCCAGTGGAGAATATTGGTGATGCTAAAAGAAACAAACTAAAACAATAGGTTTGCACTATAAACGAGTACTATGAAACTTAATTTCGAATCAAGGAAAATGATATGGGTGCCTTGCTTGGTGAGGGCAGTATCATCTACAGGAAGATTGAAAGGCACAAAGCCAACCCTTGCAAGGATTCCCTAATTCCATAACGAACATGGGTTGTAGGACATACACAAGAACGTTAAACATAAATGAGCAAAATGAATGATATGTGAACTGTTAGAGGAATATTAATATAGGCACGACCAAGTGAATGCATAGGCAACTAATGGGAAGATTAAACATGCAAATTGTTTGATACAATCCATTCAACGCATATGGTGCATTAACAAAAGATAAAGGCATGAGAATTGTTTGATAAAATGTCCAACAGAGACGTTATCTCATGGTTTGTGATTATTGCAAGGTATGCACAGAATAGGCCGATAAATCAATGCAATCACGTACAAAGCAAAAGTTTACATTTCTTCACAATATCCTCCTTGCTCGAGACAAAAAATAGGAGCGTAGAAATAGGGTATTGGTATCCCTCGAAACATTGAGAATAAAGGTTTCCGGAAGCTTTTCAAGCTAACACAATTGGCGGCCTATATATGTATATATATTTCGAAAACTAACAGAGAGAATTTAAACCTGATCGTCAAATAGAGATTCCATCATTCCACTGTTGAAGGAATAAATTCACATCTTAAGCAAGTACCGAATCATAACAACCGGGTCAAATTCGTAAGATTTGTCTCAAACAATTTGGGTATTTTATCTCCTTGGTTTTCGGTTCAATGAATTAAGTAGAGATTGTTCGTACCACAAGAAAAATCTACAAGCTTACACCAGCAATGAACGTGTGTGAAATAAATGCACCGACCTAGGATTGGAAAATACACATTTTGCTTCCTCTGGTATGACTTAAAGGGAATGTTTGAAATCTTGGCTATTGTAAGATGGGATCAAACATTGAACATTACATCAAAGAAGTGATTCGAGATCCCCAAGGGTTGGGAAAGAGAGGCACAAGAGGTACAGAAATAAAATATGTACATAAACATCCTAAGAATCCCTTACTAGAGCTTAAAATAGATGAGTTTGGAGCGGCTGCCAGTGCAGTCGTTGGGGATACACCTCTCGGGCAAACATGCATGCTACCAATGATATCCGTCAAGCGAATAGTTCAAGGGTCCCTCTTCACGCCTCAAACGTATAAAAGAAAAATAGCATAGAAAAAGAGAAGTCTTAAACAACAAAAAAAGTGAATTAAGATTGCCCTCATATTTTATGCATAATACGCAGATCCTCATTTATGTTTTTCAAGACATGATTAAACTCCAGCGTAAACCCTTCAAAGAATAAAACACATAAAAGCCTACATGAATCCTATGTCCCATATGAACCGGAGTTGTCTTGGGCTCGATCTTCAAATTGATTTGAATTCCCAATCCACCATGAAATGTCATTGTTTCAGAAATCCTCTTGCAGACAGTAAGGAGTTACTTTTCTTCCCGAAACCTTCCCCCCGCATCTCCACATTCATGCAATGATTCCCCTCCAAAGATTACTGTCATCCAGATTATATAAATCTCCGAGGCATATCTTTTTTTTTCTTTTTCTTGTAACCCATCTAAAAGAAAATAGAATAGGGCGGTTAATTGTTTCCGAGAAGGAAGGTTGATCTCCCTTAGAAACTCCAAAATCTTTTGTTTAATTAGCTCTCTCCAGCTATCGTTACAACTAACTCATTAATATTCACTACTCCATATATCTTCCATAACCAAATGAATGTCTCCTTTTAATTTGGCCAAAAACTATTGCCGAGTGAGTTACCGAGAATCTTCAAACAAGGATTACATTTACCCCCCTTGCTGAGTGGTTACAAAACCGTGATCGCTAAATTTAGATTATCCATCACCCACAACTTACATTTGCCAGTAATTAAGGTAACAGTATTCTAATTAATTAGATCACATAGCAAGTTTACAAATCAATTTTAACTAATAAAAATATATAATAAGATATATATATTTATTTTGATTTATATACAAATAATTATATTTGTTATTTAACCACCACCCTCCTCCCAATTGGTGCAAATTTGATCAAATCAACAATCAATCAAAATTTCCAACTAGTAACCATTATTACCATATATAAATATTAAAACAAAGGCTTATTGATTATCAACAAATACCCTAGAATTTGAATCTCTAAAGTTATTTAGTCAATTCTAGTATAAGGGTGGATACTCATAACATTGAAAAGATAGTTCCACCTAAATTTCTAAATAATGCTTATTTAATCATTCTATATCAATTGTATATGTTTATTTGATAATAAGATAAATATCTATATATACAATTTAAGAATTACATATGTTTATGTATATCAATAAGAACTTCCTTCCTATTTAAACCCACTCCATGCATTTATTATTTTCACGGTTTATTTTAATGCATCAAATCATCAAAACCCTTTTTCATCAAACAATTTTAAATTAAACAACCAAACACGTAAAATCAGACGATCCAAATCATGAAAGGGGGAAATCGGGGAGGGGTACTACAAGAATTATAGAATTTAATTTGGAGGTGGACATTATAGAGGATAAATTTGGAGAGTATGCCAATAGATGATATATTTGGAAAGTATGCCAATAGAGGGTTGGAGAAAATTCTTAAAGATAAAAAAATGGTTGTATAGTCATAGAGGAATTGAATTAATGTAAAATTTGAAAACCTAAAGCATATTAGGATTTTTTTTCAAGATATCTTTATAAAATGATTAATTATCCCTCTAGGGAAGAACATGACAATATGTATTTGAAAAAGAATGTGGTTCTATTATGATAATAAGGTTCATGTAACATTACGAAGAACATGACAATAAATGTGGTTCTATTATGATAATAAATTTTACATAACATTACACGTGTCTCTGGAGAATTTATATAGAATATTTGGGTCTAAATCTATGCATTTCCACTAAAATATTGATCAAATTATTTGTTCAAAATTATTGGTAGCAATGTTTGATGTAGCCATGGATAAAGTGTCAAATTAAACATAATTCCAACCATGCAACAAAATACACAAACAATCACCATGTTTGTTCCTTATCTAGAGACAATCAATGTTAGAGTAATCATGCATTAAATAAAAAATAATTAATCTAATTAATTAATTATTATTCTAATTTATTTATTCTCATGCACTTAAACTAAACTTAGGGGTGTTTTTTTCTTTTAACTAAAGAGCTATTATTAGATCATTTTGTCTCATCACACAAGATGATGACACTTGTCATTATCTAATCCCTTTATCATATAAAGTTGCTCTTATAAAGCACTCTCTCTCTCTCTCTCTTTATTATTTCATTCTGTAAATATTTACTTGTTGAAGAATAGTAAATATTTACTTGTTGAAGAATAGTAAATATTTGTTTTGCAACTCTCTTGCATGGAAGGTTTTTTTTTTTTTTTTGTTTGATCTTATGTCTTCAATGATTGTTGAAGAATAGTAAATCTTCTATTGCAATATAATAGTGTTCAATTATTCTTGTATTTTAGAAATAACATATTTTTCCTATCTTTATCATATATCATGTCACCTTATTTCAAAATTTTCTTATGTTCATTTTATTTATCTTGTTAGTTACAATTTTACACCATTGAGTTATTTTTTAATTATATCATTATCATAATGTTATTATTGTAATTAAATATTTATATCCCTTTAGTTATGCTTTATTTCATTCTTCTAATTATTAGTGTAGTGTAGGAAAAAGTATCCCTTTTTCACACTTAATTTGGGAATAATTAATAAATAAATGACCTTAATTATTCCTTAGTTTAGTGTTGTAATATGTTTCACATATTCACATTAAGTTTAGGGTCCTTTTAAATAAAATGGACTTACTTGTGCCTTGTTTTTTATGTTGTAAGGTGTATCTTTACACTTTCACATTAATCTAGAGATTTATTAATCAATTGAGGTTAATTTTCCTTAATTGGCCCCTTTAATTCAAATCCAAGCCTAATTAAATACAAATTCCAAGGGATGAAACATGACATTCATAAATTTCATTACACAACACTTAACTTTGGAAGATGTGTGTCCTAGGTAAGTGACTTAGGACCCATTCGTCATAGGGTGAATGGGTCCTCACTTAGTTCTAGGACCCTATTTTTACATAATGTTTAACATTGACCGATGTGTGTCCTAGGTAAGTGGCCTAGGACCCATTCACCCTATGGTGAATGGGTCCTCACTTAGACCTAGGACCCCCCTTAGAAATATGTTTTTGGTAGTATTTTAATGATTTCAAATCTACAATTCAATGTCAGCTTGTGATATTTAAATTTTGGGAATTAATGTTAAGATACATATAAATACAAGGTTATTTCACTTAGTTTCACCTAGATTTTGAAGAGAGAATCCTATATTTTCAAATGAGCAAGTCCTAATAGAAATTTTATGATCAAGAGAGAATTCAAGAGCATTTTCAAGGCATTCAAAGGTAGATTTATAGAAGATTATTGCAGCATTCAAGATTCCTTTCATCATGTCAAGATTTGACTGCATCATGCATATTTGTTTTGAGCTAATCGGTGATGTAGTGTTTAGATCTATCAAAGCATTAAAGGCATTGTTTACATCAAGTTTCATGATCCGAATCTACATTCATTTGAAACCTCTTCATGCTGGTTTGCCGATTTTATTCAAGGTTCAAATAAGGTTTCATTGTTTCATGTTTCATTTCATTTTGAGTTTACCCCAATTACCAAAATGAGGTTTTGACTGAGTGACCCCATTGCAAACATTTTTCTCTCCTTGATGTGTGATTGCAGATTTTAGGTTGAAGATCCTTTGAAGAGAAAAATTGAAGAAAGTTGCAAAGTTGTCAAAGTTGCAAGAAAAGTTGCCAAATCATAGAAACTCCTCTAAAAAATTTATTTTCAGTTGTCCGATAGTGAACACCTAGAGTCTGGGAGTGCAAACCTAGCAAAAGAGAACCCAGAAAGAATTTTCTAGAAACCCTAACCAGGACCCATTCGCCATAGGGCGAATGAGTCCTCAATGAGCTTCAATAGGTGACTTTTGGTGGAAGGTACAGATTTTTTTCCCCTTTCCAAATCTTCCTTTTGATTATTGTTCTTCATTTTCATTTTGTAGCTTACATTTTGAATGAAATAAGGAAAATAGGTCCATTGTGGCCTCCATCCACCAACATTATTTTTCCTTGTTTCAATTACACTTTAATTTTGAATTAATATTTTAGTTATTACTTTTCTCCATTTTTCTTTTTTTTGTTAACTCTTCTTCTCTTTCTCCTTAATATTTCTCCGTCCTAGTTGTCTCTCCTACCTTCTCCAACCATCTTTCCCTCCATTCTCCATTTTACGATCCTTACCCCACCTCTCCCTAAACTCTTCTTAAGGCCATTTCTACAATCTATTTCATTATTTCCCTCTTCCTAATGATGAATCACTAAGTGTAATTTGAAATGTTGATATAAATTGAAACAATTGAATCAAAAAATTTCTTATCTAAATCTTATGGATTGTGGAAAAATCATTCCTACTCTTATGTCTTGTGTTATTCACAAATCTAGCATGGTGTCAGACTATGGATTTAGTGAGCCCCTTCTCATTTTTTGAGGTTTTTCTTCAACTAGGGTTAAGGGCTTCATATTTGGAATCTTCATTTCTTTTTTATAACTTTTGGAGGTAGGAAAATTTTAGGTTCATTTCAACGCAAAAGGAGCTCACCATTGTGTTCAAGAGGCCGATTCGAAGAATTTTGACTATAAATTTTCCCTATTTCACCATCAAAAGCTTCAAGGTAAAAATAATTGTATAGGGGCCTATACAGCCCTTGTATGATTGTATTATGCATGGATTTCAAAAAAAATACAAGTCAACTTGTGTTTTTTTAATTTTATTTTTAAATTAAAAAAAAAGTAGATCTAAATTCCAAAGGGTTGCAAGTGCTTCTCTGTGGGGGTCGGGGGGGTACCTTTGGGAACCACCATTGGGCATGTACCCCTTGTGGCCCCATCAGCGTGGGGCTCATACCCTATCAATGGCCACTATGCAGCCACCAAGTGGCCCTTGCTCCGCTAGCTATCGACTTTCAAACCATCGTTGACAACTTCTTTTAACCCTGACGACACCTTTACATTTCTCGACTAGATCATTTTTTCTTTTCCAGCTATCAAAATCCTTTCCCGATGTCGACCTACTAATTTTCAACATTAGAAATTACTAGGGGAATCTCAAAGCAGATTTCATCAATCTATAGGAATATTTCAGCAAACCTATTTTCCTGGGGGGCCAATTTTTTTTCCAGCGACCAAGAATATCCTTTAGAATATTCTGATGATGTTAGCATGATTTCATTCTGATAGTGGTATGAATGCTAGTAGGGACCCCTCCTAGCCCCCTTTGGCCCTAAAGGAGCAATTTTTTTTCTTTTGACCATAACTTGGGTGAATGGTATCAAAATTTGGTGAATGGGATATCATTAGAAAATTTGTTCCATGAACTTTCCAATGGTGTGGTTATTTTCACCTTTTTTTGGTGCATTCTATAGCATGTCAAATTTAGAGTTGTTTTTTTCACTCCTGAGCTCACAAGTTCTGAGCCATTTCTTTATTTTTCACGATTCTAGTAGTGTTGGGATGATCTTTTAGAGCTCTTCACAACTATTCATGCCATTTTTCTAGATTTCTCTCTAGGTACATTTTATTTTTAAAAAAATCATATTCTAGTTAGTTACTTGGACGTTTTAGCTCATGAAAACTTCTTGTTTGCATGGGATGATTTTTTTTTTTTGTTCTATATGTATTTTTAGTATTTTGTCCTATTTTGGGTATTGTTGAGCATCTTTTGCATGCAATTTCTCTTTTGTAGATGCAGTGAGATAAAGTTCCAATTTGGTGTATATTTTTTGGGTTTGTGCACATCTTATTGTGCCTTTTGTACTTGCACTATGATATAAAGTATCATGGGTGGGTTGTGAGTATCTTTTTTTTATCACACCTTTGTGAAGTGAGTGTTCCTTCCACAACATTAAATCTTGGTGATTTTTTCCTCATGTGTGTGTGCCCTAGTTTACACACCCTTTTATTTGCAAGTACTTTTAGTTGCACATGCAAATGTTCTTTCTCCTACATGCACTTCTTCGTGACACATAGGCTTAGTGGACCTGTCTTGGCTCTCCCTTTCCACATTATGGGAGGTTTCTACTAGTGGTGCTAATGATTCTTTGGTTTCATTTTTTGAGTGATCTATGCATTTAGTTCTTGTTCATATGTACTAGGAAGATGCATCAGCTAGTTACCCATGCATTTTGGTGAGATGGAGTATTTCCCATATGGAAATTCTTGGATTCCTATTTCTGGAGGCGAGCTTCCATTTCCATTTGATTAGTGAACTTCATACTATTGGTACATATATTTTTTACTTGCATCTTGCATGTTGAATAGTTTCATTGGGGTCACTCATGCAAATTCATGTGTCATTTGTATCTTCAAGTTCCATATGTTTTCCTTTGTTTTCCATTTGATTTGAGAATTGTCATTAGGGGCACTCATGAAAATTTGTGTCTTCTTGATCCTGATCATCATCTATTTTAGAGGAGGTTCTTCATTTCAGTACTATAGTAGTCATCATTCAACAATTATCTATAACTTCTTTGTTCTTCAACGATGTTCTCTATGTTCCTATTTTTTGTGACATTATTTTGGAGGCTTTTTAGTCCTTCATTCTCCTTTCTCTCTTCTAGGGAGGAGTTTTTCCTATGAGGTTTTCTCCTTTTCTCCGATTTTGATAGATTATATTGTTTGTATATGGATACCTCATCAAGCCTTGTTTGTTGGGAACCATCGTGCATTCTTTTATTTTTATGCATTAGATTTTTAGGGTTTTTAGCTACTCCCTAAGTTCATCTTAAGGTGGTGTTAGATTAATCATGCATTAGCTAATAATTAATTAATCTTTAATTGATTATTAGTCTAATTTATTCTCATGCACTTAACCTAAAATTAGGAGTTTTTTAATTATTTGTTTAGTTGAGTTGTTATTAGATCATTTTGTCTCACACTTGTCATGATCTAGTCCATTTATCATTTAGGGTTGCTCCTATAAAAAAAATCAACCCTCATTATATTATCTCTCTAGAGATTCATTGAAGCTTTCCAAATTTGTTTTAACTTATTTCTAGTTGAGGATATGGTAGATTATTATTTACAACTCTCTTTCGTGGAGGGGTTTTTTTCCATTGTTTGATCTTGTATCAAGTGTATTATTCACAAATACAACAAACAAGAGAAAATAAAATAAATTGAATAATAGTAACACCATTATATGTAGGAGGGTCATACTAATATAACTAGACCCATAAGGAAAGAGGAGAACATCAAGATCAAAAAATAAAACAAAATACCTCAAGATGCTACTCTTATTAATGTTGATAAGAGAAATGATATGAACCGAACAACATAGAAACCATGATGCAAGGAGGGCTTGCCAAAAAAACTAGATTTAAAAGGATGGAGGAGAAAGGATAAACTAAAGAGGAAATTACTTAAGGGGGTACTATTTATACAAACTTCTACAACTATAAGTGACAAGCTACAATTGGTTTGAAGAATCTTGATGATCATCATTCATTTATTCTACTTTGGTCTTGTTGTATCTTGAAATTCTTGCTCCACTTCCTAGAACCAAATCTCACATACATGGTTAGGTTTTTCATCATGCAAGTGAAATCATCTCATCGATAAATCATGGAGGGTTAAAGGATAACTCAATGAGAGTGGGTTATAATTCCTACACTTCAAGATCAACTTAGACTTGAGAGGGTATTCCTATGGGTATACCTTAACAAGTATTAAAATCAGATAAAATAAACAGTAATAAAATAATGACATCCAAACCCAACTTGACCTCTTGGTCCCAAATACTATCATTGACACAAGAACAATTAGCTATCCAAAAACACTTATATAGTTGATGATAATTTGCAATCATAACCCACATAAAATTAATCCTTTTAAAGCTTGCTAAAGATGAACCCTTAGTTGTGATGCAAGGTTGTGATCCAAAGGACTAATATTAATCCTATATTAATAGTTAATGCTTTGATTTTGATAATGGACCATAATATCCCTAGGTCAGTGTCTATCTATAGTTATTAGAGTCACATTGACAAGGAAGAAAGAAATGAAAGGAAAATGTTGAAAGATTGATCTAGGCATAAGAATGAATTAATAAAATAATTACAAACACGACATACTTAGTTATCCAACATCAAACTTCACAAGATCATTTGTAAATTATGAAATATTATTATAGTACATTTGTAATTGTTTCAAAATGCTACCACAATCTATAAGAAATTTACAATCATAGCACTAAATATGTTGAAGGGAATTTTGGAAATACCCTGAACATGTACTTATTATTCTTGAGACATTAACTCTACAACATGTTTTTCCATGGTACCTTTGGATATCCAATAACTTTCACTGCACTCCTATAACTAACTTCCAATGGTTGAAACCCTAGAGAGCACTAACACCTCTTTTGTCTTGAGAAAAAATAACTGACATCTTGAAATGAGTCACAAAATATAACATATACCTATGGATAAAAAATCCTAACCTATGACATTATAGCACATTCAAACCAATGGTTGAAGATGAATACCACCCAAAATGGGAATTCCATATTGAAGGAGGACAATCACATTTATTTTGGGTAGCTAGGTGAAATAGTGTCATTAGTTTGAGTTGGTGGGGAAAGTGGATAAAAATCATGCAATCAGGCCATTACAACATTTAAAATAATCACATCATGCTTTATTGAACCATTGATTGATTTAGTATTAAAATATTGAACCCCCAAAAAAGTAAAAAAGAGACAATGGATATCAATCCACCAAGCTACTATTGTCTACCCCTACAATTGAAGTGTGAGAACTCTTGATGATCAATACTTGTATATCAGACATCAAGATTTTGTCCTATCATGTGTAGCATGTCAATGAGGAAGAGGAGGAAGAGAAACTTTGAAATGTCAAAAGGTGAATGGAAAGGAGAAATGGGAATTCAAGAGTCAGTGGGAATATTGGTCAAGTACCAAGTTAAGGGGAAGGCTAAAATTATGACCCCTAAATAACTTAGGAAGATTCTCAAAAAAAGGGGAAGAGAAGTTTCAGGGATCAAGGATACCTATTGGCACATGCCAAAGAGGAAAATGATGATGAGATAATAATTTGGGGATTGGGAGTTAGGAAGAATTCATATCATATTCCAAGGTGGTATTAGGGGAATAATATCTCTAAAAATCCAATGGGTTGGAGGGGTTTTGGGGATCAAGGAGTCAAAGGGAATTATGCTAAAAGGAGGATGAAGGTATGGAAGACATTGATGGCTCAAAATTCTAAAAGGAGGAACACTTAGGAAATTTTCAATGTAGACTTCGAGCATCAAGGAGACATCAAAATGGCATTTGAAAGAGGTATGAGAGCAACTTATGGATGCCAGCCACCCAAAACACCAACAAACCCAACATTTAATTGATGATTATGTTGGAAAATTGTTACTTTTTTGGGACACAGATATATCTTGTTGACCTTGAAACTTCTACAACATCCCATAGATCCTAAAATAATTTCAAAGGTTGAAGGTCCCCAAGGATCCAAGAAACAATAAAAAAAATTGTTAACACACTGAGACCACCAAAAGAAATTTGAAACCCATCAGAGTTTTTACTAGGAAAATAAACTCATCAAAGGTTCTTGGGATTCCTAGAACACCCAAAACCTTTGAATTTTTCTTAAGCAGGTCCAAAGATCCAACCTGTTCCAAGATTAGCCTTTTTTTTTCAAAAATTTACCAAACTAAAAATGTAAGCACCATTTATCCCTTCTTAAAAATGAACCTTTGATAACTTACACATTATTAATTATTTTTTACTTTTGAGGGTTCCTACCGCATCCGGAACTATCAACATGTAGGGTGGTTGGAAACCTAGTCAACCAAGGTTCTGGAACCTTCAAAAAAAATTGATTCAAACTTGAAACTTCTTTTATATCATTTTTTAGTGATCTTGACCTCATTAGGGACTATCCCAATTTATTAAGAACTTTTTAAAAGGAATTTTTGGGACTTTAATAGGAATGAGAACACGTCAAGGATTCTTGGGGTTCTTGGAAGAGCCAAAACCTCTAAATTTTTCTTGAAGAGGGGGAAGCTCCTATTTTCCATAACTTCTCCAAATTTTACCCAATTTCCTTTAAAATCGAAATAGAGATACCTATTTGGGCATTCTACAAGATGGAAACATTGGATGGCCTTCACATTTAGACATTTTTTGGTCTTTTTCAACTTGGATACTTAGGCCTAAAGAAGGTAATAAATCTTATGACTTAAAAGAACATCTTAAAGATAACAAACCCGTATAGATTTTCTCAAATTGATTATCCACAATGGGTCACACACTACTAAGATATACAAAAGGAAGGAACTCAAGAAAAAGGATATGAAAAAATTGAGTCCCAATAGGTCCTCTACCATTTTTTGGGTTGGTTTCTATTTTATGTTGTTTTCTCAAGTTTACTCTATTTTGTTTCTTTTTTAATGCCTAGTAGTCTCATTCCCCATGTGACTCTTCTCTCTTTTCATTTTGACCACTTCATGTAATGGGTATGAGCCCTTTCCCATGCTTATCAATATCAAAAATAATTAAACAAACAAACACATTGCAACTCAATGAAGCAATAAGAATAACACATAGACAAAATTACAATGGATTTGTAACCAATGGAGCGGAAGCAGAAGTGATCAAAGGGAAGGAACATGTGCAAGGTTAGCAATTTGAAAACTATAGATGGAGGTGACGATGAAGGTGAGGATGATAATTCAGATAGGGGTGGATGGGAATTTCTCTGCCTCTTTGCCCTAGTCGCGGGATTTGTTGGTTTGTTGCAAATCTTCTCTTGTCTACACTAGATGGGGCTCATTTTTGGAGCCATTATTGTTGCTTGTGGTGGATGGCTTTCTACTATTGGCATCTTCTCCTTAGCTTGGGCCTTTCCTATCTGGCTTGTGGCTGTCTTTCCTTTGGTGGGGTCTTCTACTGCCCCTCTTTTAGAAGCACCTGGTGTAATTGTAAGAGAGGCCTTTTTGGTCTTGTTGTTGTTGTTTTGCATGGGTAGGAAGAAGCACATTTTGGGAGGTTTGAAACTTCTTAGCTTCTTTATTGATGAGGGAAGCATTTCAAAAGATGAAGTCGAGGTTGATGGGATTCTGGGCTTCCCATAGTGTTGTCATGTGTTGGGAGCAAGTTGGGTGTTGCCGGTCTTCCCTTTTGTGAGAAGCTTCTTTGGTTTGGCTCCTTATGTTGTGGCTAAGGTGTGGGTTTGTGTTGTGTGGTGCTTTCTTGGAAGCTTTGAGATTTCTTCTATCTAGTCTTCCAACTCTATTTCGGTGGTGCGTGTTGATTTGAATCATCCAGGGATCTCTTTCATATCGTCTGGGTACCCTTTCTAGTTGACATGGCCATCTTTTTCTAACGGGGTTTTCATTTTCTTTTGGTTTTGGGCTCTCTTTTGGAGGAGCTTTTTGTTGTTGGGATTGACTTGTAAGTTGGTGTTTCTTTTGGTTGTCTTCAGGACCCCCTTATGCTTCACTGTGCTCTTCTTCAGTTTGGGGTCTATTTTCCTCTACAAACATATGTGTATTTGTATGATATTTCTTGAGGTTCTCTTCTTGACGGTTGGGTTGATGACCCAGATGGTGTTCATATGGAGGGTCTTTTCTGCTCTTTGTGGGTTGAATGGGTTATTTTTCATGTCTATTTTGAAGACCCGGATGATTTTTTGTTATGCTCTTTTTTTGGCTCTTTGGTGGTTGGCTAGGTTATTTTTCTTGCTATCTTTAAGACCCAGGTGATTTTGTTGTTCTTGTCCCTCTATAAACTCTTGTTGCTAGGTATGCCTAAGGATGGTGTGATTTTTTTAGTTTAGTGGCTTTTCTCTTGGTTCTATAGCATGTTTCTTCTACAAAGGTGAAGATAGATCCTTTTGAGGTGGATTCCTCTTCTATAGGGGTGAAGATGGATGTTGTGGGTTAGGATGGAAGCTCCTTGTTTTGGTTTTCTCAGCTATTGTCCCTTTTGAGGTGGGAGTTTCTCCTTTTGAGGTAGAGTCTGTGGCTGCTGGTGATCTCTAGATTTAGTGGAAAAAGTGTTCATGCAATCCTTTCCAATAGAGGGGAAATCTTTCCTTCATTTATGGAGTTTGAGTTGGCATCTTGGTTGGACGGGTATTTTAAAGAGATCGTTCCTTCCTCTGTTCTGCCTTGTATTTCTTGTATTGAGGTGTAGAATCTTGGTGGAATGTTTGTTTTGATTGGGGACTTTTGTTGCCTTCGTCTTTTAGACTTAGTGTTGTTGTTACTGAGCAGATGGTTTGTTGCAACTTGGATTCTTTGGTGCCTAATTGTTTTAGGTGATTTTACTAGTTTCTTTGGGTTCAAGGTCCCAATCAAAACCTAGTTGTAAAGGGTTTAAGGTCCCTTCAAAACCTGTTGGTTGCAACTAGTATTGATCAGAATATATTTTTTTGGTTGTTGCTGATGGGTTGTGGTTGGTTTGTTGATTATTTCTCTAGCAGCTTCTTTTCCTTGTAAAGGGTTTTAGGTCTCTTCAAAACCTTCTTGTAATGGGTTTCAGGTCCCATCAAAATTTGTTTGCCCCCTAATCAAAAACTCAATGAGATAATAAATTCCAAAACTTATCTTGATTGATTCATAGTCATGAAATATATTAAAATTTATCATTATGGGATTACAACATGATTATTAGAGTAATCATGCATTAGCTAATAATTAATAAAATCTTTAATCAATTATTAGTCTAAATCATTTCATGTAAATAAGCTAAACTTAGGAGTATTTTTCTATTAACAAAAGTGATTTATTATTACATTATTTTGTCTCATGACACAAGATGACATTTGTCATGATATAATTTCTTTATCATTTAGGTTTGCTCCAATAAATCAGTCACTCTCATTTTATTAAATTAGAAGATCTCTATTGAATATTCTTGAGGTTCATTCTATAATTTTTTCTTGTTGATGACATAGAAGATTAGTGTTTGCATCTCTCTTGCATGGAAGTTGTTTTTGTTGGTTGTTTGATCTTATGTCTTGTGTTTATTCATAATTTTTTCATAGTATCAAAGCATGGATTTAGCAAACCCATTATCAAAATTTGAGGTTTTTCATCAACTAGGGTTAAAGGGATTCAAATATAAAATCTTCATTTTTTTTTATAAATTCTAGAGTTGGGTGAATATTTGGTGCACTATGGCACAAAAAAGACCTCCCCATTGCATTCAAGATGTTGATTTGAAAAATTTTGATATAAAATTTTCCTACATTTGGTGATGGGAGTCTAGGAGGTATTTATTTTTTATATCAAGGCCTCTATGGCCCCCATACGACCCACAATGTAAACTTCTTCAAAAATAAAATAAAAAGGGCATCGTGCGCTCAACACTTTATAATTATCAATTCTATAGATATCACCTAACACTATAGATAGTTCCTAGCACTATAAATAGAATTGTGTCAGGTGCTAGCTACTAAGCAACAACAACTCAGCCACTAGCGATTGCAAAGCTGCCAATGCAACCACCCTCCCTACTCTCATCTACCACTCTATCGACGGTGAGGGGGGATTTTTAATATTTTTTAAAAATGTGTCACCTCAGAATCATAGGGGTGACCAATGACCAACCCTTGGGGAGCTAAAAAAATTGATTTATTTTTTGCAAAATAAGTAGAATTGGAAAAATCACTATAAATTTTCAATCAGGTATCAAAATTATGCAAATATGATATCATCGGAAAGCTAGTTCCAAGCACTATCCAATGGTGCTATTTGTTTCTCATATTTTTTCTAGTATATTTTATTTATTGTCAAAGTTAGATGTGTTATTTTCACTCCCAAGCTCACAAATTTTGACCTATTTCTCCATTTTTCATGAATCCAATGGCATTGGGATGGTCTTTCAAAGCTCTTCACAACCATCTATGAAATTTTTTAATATTTTTCTCTAGGTACATGTGTTATTTATTTGTTGTTTTTTCACATTCATGTGAATTACTTGGACATTTTAGCTCTTGCAAACTCTCTATTTGCATGGGATGACTTGTTTTAGGTAACTGTTCTACATATATTTCAATCTTTTTCCCCTATTTGGGAATTTTGAGCATCTTTTGCATGCAATTTCACTTTTATAAATGTACTAAGATAAAGTGTCATTCTGGTGTTTCTTTTTAGGGATTTTGCACATCTTGTTGTGCCTATTGTACTCACACTATGATATAAATTGTCATGGGTAGGTTTTGAGTGCCTTTGTTTTTTCATTACACCTTTGTCAAGTGATTATTCCTTCCATGAAAACATCAAATTTTAATTATTCATGACTCATGTGTGTGTTCCCTAGTTTGCACACCCTTTATATTTATAGGTAATTTTATGTACATGTTCAGCTATTCTCTTTTACTCTTACATGTACTTCTTGGTGACACACTTTCAATGTACCTATCATGGCTCTCCCTTTCTGGATTATGGGGGTTTTCTACTATTGGTGCTAATGCTTCCTTGGTTTCATTTTTTGAGTGATCTAGTATTTATTTTTTGTTCCTATTACTAGGCAGATGTGACAGTTGGTTACCCATGAATTTTAGTGAAGTGGAGAATTTACCATATGGACACTCTTGAATTCCTTTTCTGGGGGTGACCTTCCATTTTTACTTGATCGTGTTCTTCAAACTATTCATGCTTGCACTATTTATATCTTTGAGTTCCAAATGTTTTCCTTTGTTTTTCATCTAATCATTGAGTAGTATTGTTAGGGCACTCATGTAGATTATTTTCTTCTTGATCCTAATCATCATTTGTTTCATAGGAGGTTCTTCATTTTAGTACTATATGTAGTGCCCCTCATTTTGTTTTTTGTAGACTGGTAGTTGTTCTATTTTTTACTAGACATTATGACACTTTGTTTGATGATGGACTAGTGCTACGATGATATTTTGGATGATAGTTTGATGATACTTGATGATATTTCTATTAATTGAGTTTATTCACATGTTATGATAGTTATATGGACTTATTTGCTTATGTGTTTTAATCTTATTATGAGCATTATGTGATTATTTGATCATGGTTGTTATGCAGTTATCTAGTGATTGTACTTATCTTGTTAAGGAGCTATTTTTTATGCGTTGTTGAGTCTTGGTGAAAAGGATAGTGTAGCATTACTCATTCATGAGTACCCTTCAACATTGCAATTTCCTTTCAAGGTGTGCCTAATTGCATGGTTATATATATATATATTCGACCATTTTATTTGTTGTAGGTTGCAGGTACCAAGCATCGACTCCACCCGAATTAGCAAGTCTGGAAGCATTCCTCAAACCCAATGGAATTTTTTTTTGGAGCATAAGATCCCCTACCCTAGCCATCATCCTCGAAGAGGATGAGTATCTAGTCGATTTCCCTATCAACATTGTTTATTGTTTGCAATCATTTGGTCTCGTTTCAACCTTGTTTATGTTTAGGAAGTTATTGATATTTGGTTGTTTAATTTAGATTTGTTTTATAATGTTTGTTTGATTAATCGAGGCATTAAATATATTATTAAGTAAAAGCATGTTGTTAAATAAACATAAAGTCATTTTTGGTTAATTAATTCTTTAAATTAAATTATTAAGTTAAAAAGTACTTTGATAACTAAATACAAATATATTTATTAATAATGATGGCTTATAATAAATTAAAAGTGGTAAAATATTGTAATATAAAATAAAATACCTTATTGGATGTGGCAATAAATAAATAGTTAAATAATAATAGTAATATGATAAATAAATAATTAAAAAGTTGGTTTATGGGAGCATTAAATGAAATTTCTAAATGGGACTGCATATAACAGCCCCATTGAGCATGCAACTACATGTAGCTCAAGTGGTCATAAGAAAATTAATTACTACAAGGAATCTTCAACAACTTATCATTTTTGAAAATAATTATCTTATGGAGATTTACATTATAATTAATTTTGTTTCTGGGAAAGAGAGTCTTTTTTTTGGTTCCCGTGCATATCTTGGGGGTTTTGGAGACTTTTATCTTGTTTGGGGATTTTGAATTGGATTTTCTAAAAAATTATTACGTTATTAGGTCTTGTTTTTTGTTGTCCTCTGAGGTTTCGTAGCGGGGCGTTACACTATAGTAGTCATCATTCAACATTTGTCTACAACTTCTTCATTCTTGTGTAATGCTCTTAATGTTCCTATTATTTTTGAGATATTGGTTTAGAGGCTTTTTCAATCCTTCATTCACATTTTTCTCTTTTGGAGAGGAGTTTTTCCAATGAGGTTTTCTCCTTTTCTTCAATTATGAAAGATTAGATTGTCATGGGTACCTCATCAAGCCTTGCTTTTTGGGACCCATCATGCATTCTTTTCTTTTTATGTATTGGTTTTTTAGGGTTTTCAAGTAATCCCTAAGTTCATATTAAGGGGGTGTTAGAGTAACCATACATTAGCTAATAATTAATTAATATTTAATTGATTATTAGTCTAATTCATTTCATGCACTTAATCTAAACTTAGGAGTATTTTTTGTTAACAAAAGTGATCTATTATTAGATCATTTTGTCTCATCACATAGGATGGAAACACTTGTCATGATCTAATCCCTTTATAACTTAGGTTTTCTCCTAGGTATAAAGAACTCACCCTTTGTAACGCCCCACCAGGGAACCCAGAGAACAACACATAAAATAATAAAATAACTGAACTTTTTTTAAATCATTCAATTACAACTTAAGAACATAAGTACATAAACTCATACATTCTCAGGGTTCCATGACAACATTAAAAAAATACAAGTAAACATCACATTACTAAACCACGATACAAAAAGCATAAGGATAGCTTTATTCCAAATGAATGTTACAAATACAAATCATGATGAAATTAAGTTACATTCAAAATACATCAAGCGAGATCATCATACATCACGTAACATCTAAATCATAATACAATATGAATGACGAACATATACAACCGTCCATCTCATTCATGAGCATGCTCAACGTCCAACTCCATGAACATAGAGAATCCAAGAACCTATCAAGAACAATCTTGTCTCGAATGGCATAACCTGCAAGGGGACCCAATAGAGGATAGAGCATGTTCCTCCCAACCACGTGGTACCCGAAGGCCCACTCCCCTATGCTAGGAGATAATGTCAGGTCCACTAAGGTAAAACAAGGCATACAACAAAATAGCACATAACATCACATGGCTGATAATCACATAACGACATATCGACAATGTACCATAGTAATCACAGCATATGCTTCCAAAGATGACCATAATACAATAGTTAACTCTACACAAGAGACTAAAAACATCCTTCAGGAAAGAGTGTCATCACATAGTTGTTCTAGATTACCCTGGTGAATCTTCCTAGGCTACTGGCCCTCATCAAAAGTTACCCTGGTAGACTCAACCAATTCTCAACCCCTATACAAACACATGTGGAGTCAAATTACCTTTCAGAAAGAAAATATAAATGACCAAGCCATTCCAAGCCTTCTCAACCTACCCTCAATCTATGCAAGCATTGAGGCACTAGGTAGGGCATTCAAATTATTTGATTTATATTATGATTATCACCCAACCCCGTGTACATTAAATTAGGTTTTCACTAGATTAACTACTTTCGGTAGGTTACCCTGGATACCACTTATGGTCCTGGCCCCTATCAAAAGCCACTCTTCCTATAATCAAAATAAACTCTCATAACATATAGGATAGCCAACATGCACGAATTAGAATAAGGTATGATCACATTTCATCCATGACATAAAACATCATACTCTCATTCACCACATAGGTAAGATAAACAACATGCATGACATGACTTCAACAAATCCTATACAAGAATTAAAAAACTCAATTAACTCAAACAATTCTTTAAAGAACATACAAGTCTCTAGAAGATATATGTACCAAAATACACAACGTTCCTTCACATTTAAGCATTGTCAAGGATAATCATCATTCACTCCAAAGATATTTAAACAACATATCTCAAAGACATTTATTTTCATACCAATAGTAGTCTTAGCTTTTAGAATAAATCAAATAATGATTTTAATAGTGAATCAAAACTATAATTAGAATTGCTTTCAATCATATCTTAAATACTCTTTCTACACATAAACCTGCATATATCTTTTCACAATACTAACATTTCTTTTAAATTCAAACTTGTTAAAATAGATATCATTTACAAATTCCAACTTCTAATAAGTAACCTTAATATTATGCTTCATCTTATAATGGAATAAAAATATCAACTCAATTTGATTAATAAATATAAATTAATATATTTTCACATCTAAATATAAATTCATAAATCACAATTGAACCCCAGTAGTTCAACGCACTCACACATATATATTATTTCACCTAATTGATGCCATACAACACAAGATATACAAAGGCAGCAAAAATATACAATTATAAATCACATAGACATTAATATTAACTTACAGCCATTAACATTTATACAGTATTCCAAAATCAATATAAAGCATATATATATATATATAAATTGAACCACATGCATATGTTCAGTTATACGCGCCATGCATGTAAAAATTAGTTCAGTATAGATACCTCATACAAGATCAGATAGTAAACTTGCCATGCAAGGGAATGAACTAAGATATTCAGTAGCACTGCACAATCTCCATACTCAAGATCTTAATCTCTTAACTAAAGTAGAAAAAACCATTCATTCAGTAAAGAGTTCGGTCTCAAATGGAGAGTGTGAAATTCTGTTGGTTCACACCTTAAACTAACTAGGAATCTACCATTCAACAAGATGGTTTTCCTAATTCGCATTACAAACATGAATTAATAGGAAAGGTTAGATTATTTAACAAACTACAAAGAAAGGGAGTAATACAGATAGGTAACAAACTAATACCCAAGAAGTTATAAAAAGCGCTATGATTAGAACTGTTCATGTTCGGCCTAAGAATAAGGGAAACCCTGACAGCAATCTGTGTTAACAATCAATATACTAGAGATTA